>JXOS01017297.1:0-10978 GCA_001015075.1 Cirrula hians
AAAAAAAAAAAATAAAAATAAAGGTACATAAAATAAAAAAAAATTATGTGAATGCTAAAACATATCAAACTTTATCATAGAGCTGCCAGTTTAAGGCTATTGACAGTTCCCGAAGCATAAACAGTACCCCACTTACATCATACCAACATGCAATGATAATCAAATGAAGTTCTGCATTTGTTTTCGATTTGAGTCAGTGCATTTCTTGCTGATGAACCAAAATTAATTGATACTTGTTCAGTGCTAAGCGCTGTCAATTAATAACACCAGTCAGAAGTTGGGACATTGGCTAGCAATTGTGCTGCGGACACTTTTTATGCAAATGAATGTGCATGACATGGTGCTTGCGATATGATTGCGTGCATGTTTCCTCATTTGGCTTATCCAATTGTCTTGCAGTTGATGCCTGTCTGCGCTGCATACCGCAGTTGGTTATTCAACTTGCCGTCTATTTTATCTATCTATCTAGCTTTTCTCGCGGTGGTTGTGGTGCGCTTCTGACATCCCAGCAGCTGCATTCACTTCAATCAGCAGGAACAACTCATTAATTATAGCTTCTGTATATACAATCAAGTGCTTGCGCTTAGGCACATTGGCTGCTTGCATGCAATGCTCTGTGAATTGCACATTACGCTCTTTTTTTCATTTTAAAACTGCACTTTTTGTTGATTGTTTTTTGTTAGACGCTCTGCCATGCTGTCTGCCACTGATGTCATGACTTAGTGTGAAGCAACGTCCACATCCGCTATGTAGGCACCCGTAGCAACTGCTTAGCAGCCAACAGACGAGGCTAACTATATCATATCATTTTGTCAAAATTAATTTTTTTTAAAACATTTTCGTGCTTATTTGTGAACTGTGTTGTTNCGAGGTTAACTATATCATATCATTTTATCAAAATTAATTTTTTTTAAAGCATTTTCGTGCTTATTTGTGAACTGTGTTGTTCCTGTCGCTGGTGTTTAAGTTTTTGCGTTGCATTTTCTTTTTGTTATTATTTACTGCTCCACCCTCGCATTTGCTGCTGATTAGTTGTGTAAATTTCATTAAAGACTTGTTGCTATTGCAGCGCTCTGACGAAGATAATCGTAAAGCAGACAACGAAAATTAAATAGTGAAAAGTAATTATTATAATTTGCCAACAGGAAATGTTAAACATTTTCTGCTACTTTTTGCGTATTTTTGGTTGCATGCTAAGTTTCATCCATTTCCCACTAATTTGCTTTGCCTCCAATTGTGCCACCGCATTTGGGTAGTCCACTATCATTCCTGCCGGCGAGCTGCTCGATTTGCATGCTTGCCTCTCTTGCTTACTGTTAATCTGGTTAATGGACAGTATTTTTTTGTAATCAACTGTCGTCATTGTTTGCCCAAAGATACAACTGCTAATTGCAATCATTTCCATAATTACAAATAACAGCAACACTATTTGGCAGCGCTTAATTTAGCTGCTATTCGTAATAAAGCGCATTCATAACTCTCTGCTTATTTCTGTTTTTCAAATTTTTAAGCACACTTGCTATTTTACTTTTTCATACAATTTGATTAATTAATTATCACTTCACTTACTCTTAATATATAATTACCTGCTGTTGCCACTAGTAAGTGCTCATTGTAATCTGGCTCAATGCCGTCTCATGACAATTATTGTGATTAAAGTGACTTCAACCGTCGTCCTATTACTGAAATACCCTCCAATTTGCGCAAGTCACATTTAATATAAACGATATGAAATGTTAACAAAATGAAATGTTGCATTGATCTTTAAGGTTTTGTTGCTCATACGCGCTGGTGTTCACAAAGCCTATGACTGAGTGACTAGCTTTAAATGAGCTTTCGGCCAAATTAAATTTATCGCAACCTATTATTTAAAACATCCATGGGTTCTGAAAATAAGTAAGAAATATTTATGAATGGTCCGAGACTCTGAAAGATCGAATATTTTTATCTTTGTACGTGCCCTTGTTACTTTGTAATGCAACTAAAGAGCTAGATACCTTTGGCATCGTTATCACATAATGAGTATACAATAATAAGGAAGTACGATGAATAATAATCGACCAACTCCAAACCATTGTGGAATGAGACACAAAAATTTGAAATTGCTCTGGCCCAGACAAACATTTGAATGAAAATTTAGAACTAAACACATCGCCAGTTCTTTGAAAACCGTACATAAGTTTTGGCACATCACTCAAAACAACTGTTCATCGTAATATGAAAATATATACCAATTTAGCAACATGTTATAATTGACTATAATGTTTGAAACCTATATTTAATTATAGCCAATAATTCAATAATATAAATAAAACTAATAAAATAAAATTATAAATAAATTAGCCTCAAATGAACAACATATAGAAACTAATAATACAATAAACATAAACTTATAAAATGTTAAAAAAATTTACCACATTCCATTACCATTACAGTGATCGTTGTGAGTTGGAACGTTGTGGACTGGGCTTACACTCCGTTCCTAATAATTGACCCTATATGCTGATCCATAATCTATATTTTGTTAATTGTATGTTTTCTTGTTGTATTTGTTTATTTATTAATCAATATCTGTTTTCCTCTTTTTATAATTTAAGTTATTAGAAAGATAGAAAAGATCTAGCAGCATAGTTTACCAGGATGTTGTAATCGGAAATAATACGCCAAAACAATATATGTTAGTAGCAATTGTAGAAAAAATCAATGACAATAATAAAAAAGTAATAATGTTACAGTCGGCTAAGGTAAATACACGTCGTTCCCAGCATATTTAGAACAATTCTATTTAAATTTACTCAGAGCCCTCTTTTGGGACGACATAAGTGTATTGGAGTCATCTCGGAGTTTTATCCCATCATGTGCGTTTTTGGTACACACATATATCATAATTATGATAAATACTAAAATTTTGTTGACGTTGATTAATTTTTCTAGCTAAATTTTCTTAAAACCCTCTTTTGGGACCACATAGTTGTTCTGGAGATACCTCTGAATTTCATCCAATCTTGCTCATTTTTAGTACACGTAGTGACTATAAATATTTTCATGCAATTGAGAAATTTTATATATTTAAAAAGATAACTTTAGCTAAATCTGAACTAAAACTTCTATTGGGACCATATAGGACCGCTGACTTTGATACAATCCTGACCTTTTTTGTAGCACACTTAGATGTTATGAATATCCACCTTATAAAGAAATTTATAACATAGCATAGCAAAATCAACTCTTACGGCCCCAGTGGAGTTAAGGCCCCAATGTTGAGTAAATAGATGTACTGGAGGCACCCGAAATATTGTTCGGATCTTAACCAAATATAAACTTCGATCAAAAGTTTCTCTCAAATGTGTGTGGCGAATTTTATAAATCTAGCTTCAGTTCAGGGCAGACATAGATAGTTCAATTCCTGTGGTGATGCTAATCACGGTTGTTACCGTCAAAACTAATATGTCATTGGAAACGTGTATAAAAATCCGTACATGAAAATGAGAATCAAAATTATAAATAACTTTACTTCAATAAAGATAAAATAGTAAAGTTAAACATTCTCACACCTGAATTCCAACTATTTATTGCGCCATCGTAAGACTATAGATGCGGTCTACGGTAATCACTGTGAATCGGAGCAAAGCGTGTACTCTATCCCCAACCATAGGACATTCATGTCAAGATTCAGTTTGAAATATTGTGAAATGTCCTTCATTAAACTGTGGTCATTTGTATCAGTATTTCGATTGGCATTAACTCCCCTTTTTAGTGCTCTTTATTTAATATTGGTTAATAGATGTTATAAAATTTAATATTTAAGAAAAATTGTATATATTGCTTTGAATAAAGAGTTTAAATAAATTGGAAATAGCTTTACTTATACAATCATATTCATTTTAAATGCACACATTGACAATACTGGGACCAGTCTTCAGTAAAATTTCGTTGAATTTACTAAATTTGGTTGGGGAAATTTATTTGAAACCCTCTTTTGGACCGCATAGGTATATTGGAGGTATCGCTGATGTTCAACGGATCATGCCCATTTTTCGTACGCACATTGATCGTATTTATGACCATTGAAGAATGAAATCCTTATATTGAATAGATGGCGGTGGTTAATGTGCACCATGTTAGGACCACATAGATCTACTGGAGTTATATCAGATTGTTAACTAATCATACTCTGTTGACACAAAAACTCAGCTAATTACGAAATTTCATTGCAAAATATGTAATCTTATTTATTTATTTGCAAACAAGGTTTTCTTAATCTGAACAGTTTTTGAAATAGATAAGAGAGTTTGACAAACTAGGTACATATAAAAAATTAATTATTGCAATCAAGTAGAGGAAACATATTAAATTAAATAACCCATTGAGTATTTGACATTAAAAAATCAAATATTGACAAAGTTTTTTTATATCCTATGATGAAATGAGTTTGGTGGAACATTAAAGATAGGAATTTGATTTAACCAAAATCTTTACAGCTATAAGTTCCACATATTACTTCAGTCGAAAGAACATCTAGAAGAAACAGATGTAAAGGGCTTCTTAGTGTTTTTTATTGCCGACCTGAAAATGGAAGTCGTCTATTGCCAGCAGGTAGTTGACGCTGTCGTGGCCAATATACATGGTAAGTGACTGCGAAAGGCCCAAATGATGCAACAACAATTTTTTTCTAAGTCATCATGGGGAACCAGAAGTGTGAAAGACGCAACAGCCCTAATGCTGAAAAAGTGAAATTGTTGTATCACTATTGCAGGAATTGGCTTGTAATTCGTGGGTACAAAATCATTAATTTCAGCTTCAGGAGTATCGGCGTCAAATCTTGATATATCCAATTTTTAGGAGAATTAGCTGTTCTGATGTTGGTAATCGGGAGGCACACACGTGGAAGTCTTGTTGCAATGATATTATTAGGATTAACTCAAAAAGGCCCATATAATACATAGGTTGTCTGCGGAAATTGGTGATTAAATGCTTAGCCAATTAGAGGGTATAGGTCATATGCAATCTGTATCGGTCGGCATATAAGGCCTGAACGTTGAGTACATGGGTAGTGGGGAGATACCCGGAATTTTGGTCTGACTTTGACAAAATTCACACTTCCATTTCACATTCTTCTATAGAAATTTCGAAAATTTAACTCAAGTCCTTGTTTCTAGTTTTTATCTACGGTTAGACGGGCGGGCGAATATGGGTAGATACATTTTTGTGATGATGGTGATATTATATTTATATATACGTGGGTCTTACAAACGTACCATCAAAACTAATATACACTTCACCTATTTCGTTGGGGACGTGTTTGAAAAACAAAAATATGCCCGCCCGCCACAAAGATTAATATGTCCCTAACCGTTTACTAGTCCATCCGTCCGTAATCAAATCTTAAAGAGACCACACTGGNTTTAATATGTCCATAACCGTTCACTAGTCCATCCATCCGTAATCAAATCTTAAAGAGACCACACTGGAAAAGGTTTTGAGAACTTGCTGCCTCTGCTTTAATATATCATTGGTATTTCGAAGTTCAAAGTGCATGTGGTCGATATTGTGGGTTTCACGCAAAATTAATCGCGTTCACTTATTTAGGTAGCAGAAATTGGGAATTAAAATTATATTAGTTTAATGATATTAATATAATTCTAGTAATGTGCAAAAATGGGGTATGATTCAAATGGAGACATTTTTCCAAGAAAGTCCCAAATCATTCCTATATTGAACTTTGTGGAAGTTTTGTATTCTAGATGACAACTGCACCATAAATCCGAGTGTTAAAAATGAACAAGATGGAGCAAAAGTCATAGGTACCCTCAATATAATTATATGCTTCAAATTCAATTTAATTTCGTAATTGAGCTGACACCAAAAATGACCGGCATTGGATGATATTCAGGGGCATTCTCGACGCAATTTAATACCCACAATTTGAGATTATCGGCATAAACAAGCAAAAACATATACAAACAAAAGTATCGAAGTCTTTAGAACTTGGTTATTTAGGTAACCTATGAATATTATGAATTAAAGAAAGATGAATATTCTTGAAAATTACTCTGTTTTTTTTATTTTTAAAATAAACTCATGCGACATCTTTAACATTGTTCGCTTCAGCCGTCTGTTATATACAAACTCTTTACACATTATTTTTTTGGTTAGAGATACTCATATTGTTGTTGTTCTGACATTGTAGAAAATAATTTACCCTCACTTTGGTTGCATTCTACCATCGCAATCGAAATGCTCACTTGAAGGCTTATAAAGTTCCAGTTGTATCGGTATCAAAAACATACAAATGCAACTGTCTCGTTAAGGAGCATTTATTGTGAACGTGACTTATTCTTGTTGTTGTTCTATTGCTCTCACGCCTTTCAAACAATTTTTGTATGTATGAAGTGATATTCTGTCAATGTATGAAAACTGTTGAATTTTGTACCAGAAAATGATGATTTTCGGAAAGCTTTCAATTTTTCTTTGCATTTGAAGAAAACTGCTGCGTAAACGCTCCGAATGCTATTCGATGCAAATGGTAATCATGTCGTATATAGTTCAAACAGATCACAGATAATTACTGTGATGTATGAAATGAACAACGTAAGATAACATAAGAAAGGTGAGTCAGATAAAAAAATATCGGAAATGTTAAATGCTGCACCACAAAAAATTTTTGGCAATTTAAAAGGCATGTGAAATGCCCATGAGTCTGGAAAATGGGTGTACCAAGAATTGATTGAAATACAGTTCGAAATCCGAAAAAAATCACTTGACGAATTTCGCTCCAAATACAGGATAGAAAACCATTTTTTCAATGCATTGTTACTGGATTTGAAANCACTTGACAAATTTCGCTCCAAAAACAGGATAGAAAACGATTTTTTCAATGCATTGTTACTGGATTTGAAATATTTATTTATTTTCAGAATGCTTAACGGCAAAAAGCATAGGTTTACCCGGGACAACCATAAATTTCAACTGAAATTGAAATANTTTATTAACGGCAAAAAGCATAGGTTTACCCGAGACAACCATAAATTTCAACTGAAATTGAAATAACTGTGTGTGTCGTGTTCAAGCATAAAGGTGTGGTGTATAACAAGCTGCTGAAAATATTAATGCAGATCACTACTGTCACCAAATGATCCATTTGCACTAAAAATTTATCAGAAACCGACCAGAACAGGCGAGAAGATAAAGCAAGGTACATTTTATCCACCACATACTGGTGCATCTGCACACAACGCAAACCTTGATCAAGTCAAAATCAAAGCACTTGGCTGAGAGCTTCTATCTTACCCACCGTATTCACCAGGAGTCAAGACGACCATTTATTTACATCGATAATCCCAACGATGAAACCGAAAATTAAGTGACTAATTTGTTAGCCAGAGATAAATAATGTCGTTGGCGTGGAGTCCACATATTTCTGGAACTATAGTAAAATGTTTTGCTAGCAATGGCCAATATCTTGTTTATATTTGCATCACTACCGAAAAATGTTTGTTTATCTCTTATTTGTGATTATTACACATTATGTCGCAATCTTAGCAGTTGGAAAAAAATATGAAAACATTTAGAAATATTTGAGGAAACTTGAAAATCCAAGTCATGTATGTAAAGCCAACCATTTGCCAAATGAAAAAATCTCTTGAAAAACTTTTCTCTTTATCATTTCAATGTCATTAAATGCGCCTTTTGCCACATTTGAACCTTACTAAATGTTTTGCTTAATGTGCCCCTCGACAAATGTCCTTTTTGCATGGCAGCTAACGACGAAACGGATGTAATGAGATAATGCGAATTTAAAAGGAGCAAAACATTTGTTTTGCCGTACGCCTGCTTTCGTTTTTAATTTATGTACACCTCATCAATTTGAACAAAAACGCATTATCAAAACATTTTCAAATGTTAATGATCAGTACACATGCACAGACGCACACACGCACACCCGCAAGCAGTTGACTTTTGAAAATTGCTCATTTTATTGCTTGCTTCAGCATTTATACGCAAATTAATGTCTTACAGCAACCCAAAACGCAAATGGGCGCACACATGTGTAACACATACGCATCAGCTACTAATGCCACTGTAAGGCACTAAAAATATTCATTTGCATCTGCCGCAGCAGCATACGTTTGCCGCGCTAAGATATTAAGTCATGAGCACACTACACTTGCCATACACACAAGCGCTTACATATGCGCTGCGCTGATCTGCCATGTTGCTGTTACTTATTTGTGGGAACATTATTTGAATCCATTAACGAAAATCCTTGGCAAAAAAACGACGCAGCAGTGCCAGTGTGTGAGTGCATGCTATACAGCGTGTGCAGCGTTGTGTTAAAAGGCAGCATTCTGATACATTCAGCAAAGCGTATGTCAATCAAATGTGGCAACCAGAAATTTGTTTATTGCGTGCCGTTTTCTATGCGCCAGTAGTGCCGCCACCACAGAACCCACGCTAACGCCTGTTGCTGTCTTTTGATAATCATTTTAAAATGTTAACACTGTTATTGCCGCCGTTGATTTGTTGTTGCGCATTATAAGCTTGCTGCTGTGTTGTTATCGGCAGTGTAGTTGTGTTGCGAGTGTTGAACATACATATGTTCACATGCTTTGCTTCTGTCATGTCTGCACCTTAAAATTTATTTCGCAAATTAATTGCATTGTTTATGTAAATAAATAAATAAATAAATAACTGAGCAGTAAACAAAATGCTTACGCAACGGCTGTGTCTTATTGCCATGCGTACGCGGTTGTACGTGTGTGCGTGCATCTTTATGTCTGTGCGCCATCGATAATTCCCAATTTAATATTTGAATACACTTATTCCCCAAAGTCGAGTGAAATAATTAAATAGATATCAGCTGGTTGGGATGCGCACATCTCTGAGCCTTGTGCGCGCAATATGCCACTCGCTGAAATTCACATACTGCAACAATGGAAAATACCAAATTAATTTCCGGCTGATTACATGATTAAATGTAAACAGCGTTTCAGTTTACAACAGACTGCTGAGGACTGGAAAGTTTTATTTTCTGTCACACGCTTGGCAGAGCTCGTCAATATAACAATATTTATCTTGAGTCCATGATAACATTCCTCTGCTTGTGAAGTCATAGGGGGACCAAATGGTTTTTGTCTGTCATATGACTTGCTGGTATGTCAATGCGTTGGAACGTCTGCATTCTCTCAACTGGAGAGCCACCGAAATTGTTGCCTTGGGTCAATGTGGCGGGATTCTACCCTAGCCAGATCCGCTTATATGGACATTTTTATTTTGAAGACTTTGTCTGTCGAAGCTATGACATGATAGCAAACAGTAGCATTCTGCAAGAATGGAGAGAAAAAACTCAAAAAATTTAAATATTTAGGTCCATACTTATCTCAAATTATTGAGCCATCACCTAGGTTCTTTACACGGAACCAATTTTTAGAACATACAACTAAGAAAAACATATTTTTTCCTGTTCTTGGGTTGCGTGTTTGTATGGAAGATTTAAAAATATATATTACACCGACAACGGTATTTCGTAGAGGCTTAAACAAAACTGATAACAGAAAAATTAAAAAATAACAACAACAGCCATACCAAACAAAAAACAGCGCTTGCAATAAATGGTAAACAAGAAAAAATAAAAACGAGTGATTTCAAGAATTCCAAATTTTAAACCAACACAATGATTATAGTAATAGATTGAAAATAAAAATTGTGCACACAGAACTGTGGCCACGTAGGCCTAAAAACAATATAACTAATAATTAGATTTAACTACTTTTTGAGTGAAATGAAATAATTTAGAGACTATACCAAAAAGTTTTTTTTAATATTTAAAATTGTANAAACCAAGAAGTTTTTTTAATATTTAAAATTGTAGTGTCCAGTGCATGTCCAGTGTTGATTGGAAAANTATACCAAAAAGTTTTTTTTAATATTTAAAATTGTAATGTCCAGTGCATGTCCAGTGTTGATTGGAAAAAGGTCGAGAGATTGTAAGTAAGTAAGAATGCTTTAAATTATATTATTCCAATGTCAATAGCCTCGCAGAAATTTGTTCTTTGCAGCTGATTACTGATGGAAATCGAAATAACCAAAATTAATTGCGTTTTATTTACTGTCCTCGAGCCAATACAAAACAACCAAATTATTTAATCATATAATTGTACATGCTTAAAACCAAACACAAATTATTAATATATAATCAGTTCCCCGAAGATGAATGCCAACCATTTCTATCACACAATACATTCTTGATTTACACAAAATTTTTAAAAATATTGCAATATACACTTTTCCAATATGTAATATGTATATAGAAACAAAAAATAAGTATAAATACTGATGTCGGTCCGTCTGTGAGTACGATAACTTGATTAATTTTTGGGCTTAAATGACGAAATTCAGTTTGTTAATATATATGGCGCATTGTACTGAAATTTGGTACGGAAGCATTTTTAGGTTAATTCCATAACATTGCACAATTAAAGCGAAACTGGTCTATAAATTCGATTACCCCCCATAGAACGTTTACTCCCACTTTCACAGAATTAATCTGAAAATCCGGGTCTTTACCAACTAGTACATCGTTCTTGTATTTTTAAGTTTCCGCTGTAATGCACAATGTTGGAAGGAACGTGTATCACCCTGTTCGTTAATGCCAACTGTTACCTTCATTGAAATTTCCAATTTGTATATTAGTTGTGTAAATGCATTAAACAGGAAAAGGACTTGAGCTACATTTAGGAAATTTGGCACACATATACTACCGAAAAATATTAGTTCGAAGATTCNTCTACCGAAAAATATTAGAAGAAGAATGAAGATTCAATTTCGTTGCGATTCGATCAATATTTCAATATTAATGAAACCGTAACAAGCTGGGTATTTCTTCCAAAAATGGTTATGATTGGGTGAGAATGAGAGGTACCTTTGGTATACCTATATGGTCCCAAAAGATAGTTTTAATGAAAGTAAGCCGCAATCA
>JXOS01017308.1:0-12396 GCA_001015075.1 Cirrula hians
ATAATAATAATAATAATAATAATAATGTAGGACTTTTGCGAGTTCTGAATAATTTTTTTATTGAACTTCGTTCCTTCATGAATGAAATACCTTTGAAATTGATCGATGTCTCTGGCTATAGATGTACTGGAGGTATCTCTGATTTTTATTCAATTTTGGAACACACTAAAATGACATGGGTGCCCACCTAATTTCGAAAAATTATGGCAGAAAGCTAACTTTTACGGATGCATTCGTCCACAGGCCTCAATTTTAAGTAAATAGGTGTACTTCGTCCACAGGCCTCAATTTTAAGTAAATAGGTGTACTGTTAGTAAACGAAATATTGGTCCGATTTTAACCAAATTCAAACTTCATTCTAAAATTTGTACATAGGCTATGTCTGCGAAATTTACAATGGACAGACGGACAGACATGGCTTGATCAATTCTTGTGGTGATGCTTATCATATCGGTTGTATATTTTGGTAGGTATTCGATCAATTGTACTGGTTGTTACAGAACCACCGTTAAAACAAATTTACACTTTGCCTTTTTCATTGCCGAAGTAAATAACAAGATAGACGTAAGAGTCGGTCAAAATCGACTACATAAAAGCACCAGTCAATAATTTTATAGAATCATCCACATTTTGCAGCAATACCAAATACCTGTGCGTTGAACCATTAAGGTTAAACCTCGGGTAGTACGCTTGTGAGATGCTTCTGAGTTCACTCAAATTAAAGAATGTTTGAAAATAAATTTTCTTAATGCCAAAATCCAGTAGCATGAAATGAAACACGGCACTTATCGGGAGTAAGCATTCTATTGGAGGTACTCAAATTTACAGACCTATCTGGGTCAAATTTTTCCAATTGGTTCCATACCCGATGTCAGTATTATTGCGATAAAACACTTGCCTTTTATGCTTATTTACGTTACGGAAGTTCGGATTAGAGCTAGATGTTTCAAAGCAATTGGCTGAAATTTGGTATCCCAACCATTATTGGGTTAATGCCATAATGTTCTTCAATTTCATCTCACGGAAATAAGCATAAAAGCCAAGTCTTTGTCGCATTGTACTGAAAGTTGGTATGGAAGCATTTTTAAGTTAATGCAACAATATTGGAAAATTTTAACAAAATCATACAACAACTTCGGGAACGTCTCATAAAACATTTACCCTGAGTGGAAGTATATCTCGACCATTGTCATAACCTCAAAAACTTTGAGCAAAATTGGTGCATAAACGTCACGAGCACCCAAGAACAGAAACAATACAACTGCGAAAATTGTAGAAAAAAAGGGTATTGTGCTGGAAAGCATTTAGACCGTTTTAAATGAAATATAGAGGATATTTACATGGATTCTTACTGGCTGACGCTTGGTTGTTCGGATCCAAAATGAATTGGTGTGATGAAATCGGCCAAGTCTGTGGGATGCGAATAGATTTTGGTGTGTTTATTATGTGAAAACTGGTAAACTCTAAATTTTCAATTAAAATAACATTTGGACAAGACTATAACGTTAATATCTGACTGAAAATTGTAGGCTCATTAAACAGGCTGATTTGCAGTTGTAGTTGAACAAAAAAAAGTATGGATGTTGCAGTCACTTAAGCCTACAGTAAGATATACGTCGGTTCCAAAATACTTCGAATAATTCTATTCAAATTTGGTCAGAGGCCTCCTTTCGGACCACATAGGTGCATTGGAAGTACTTCTATTTTTCATCCAATCTTACTTATTTATTGAATATATTTATTTTCACCCGATACCAAAATTTCGTTGAATTTGATTAATTTGTCTACCTAAATTTGCTTAAAGACCTATTTTGGGAACACATAGGTGTACTAGAGATACCTCGGAATTTTGAAGTACATTTATTGAATATATTTATGTTCACTCACTACTACAATTTTTTAAAGTTTAAATTATAACCGTGGGTAATTCTGTTCTTAAATCTCTATTGGGATCATAAAGGAGTACTGGAAGTTCTATGTGTTACAAATGTATGACCAAAAACAAACGCCAATTTTATTGGCGACGTGTATAACAAGTGTGACATTTATACTCGGCGTAAGCCAAAAGTGTGATATACGTCTAACTAATTCTTCAGTACAAAGTGCAGTACAAATATTTCTTCTAATTACCAAAAAAAAAAACAATTTTTCTGGACTGGACATTCATTGAATTGTATTGATATTTTTAGATACATTTGCTTAACACCCTCTTAAACTTTTATGGATGCAATAGTCCTAAGGCCCCTAGATATAAAGAGTTGATCTGACATTCTGTCAAAGACTGCGTGTGCCAAATTTGGTTAATCTAGCTCTAGACGGGTGAACTTGTCTAGAAAATTTTTGATATAGGTTTTTTTGGCTCAGCTCAGCAAGAAAATAGTGGTCTCCTGCGGGCCATTATATGTTATTTAATGTTAAAAAATACCAGAATAGTATGAGTTAAATAAATATATTCAAAGTAAAGCCCATTAATTGGTCTAGTGTAGATTGGCTTGAACGGAACTTTAATATCTCTGAATATTACAGACAAAACGCGTGGTGTAGAAAACAACATCAACAACTTTTCCTGGTCAATAGGTACCACAACATGAATGGGTAGATTCCCATGCATCGAATATGTAAAGTATATATTTCGTTTGCCCATGCATTTAAAATAGGGTGAATAATCATTCGGAGATAGACAAAATGTATCCCAATTTGATAATCAAACCACAGACCAGTCTCGTGTATAATCACTTCATTTTGCAGACCGCTCCGTGTTTGTTTTAAATTTTTGTAGCTTCGCAGTGCCCATTTCAATATGGATCTCATATTTAAAAGATAATATATGAATCTTAATTGATCACATATGGACCAAAAGCAAAACTTGTTGTTTGTAGATAGTTTTTTTGGGTAAAGGAATATAAGTGAAATAAAGATAGCGATGGTATCCAGTATTGCTGAGATGTATACTTACGAATTTTTTTGCATTTTTATACAAATTGAAAAAAAATTCAAATTGATTTCATTAACATTTAATATCTTGAAAACTTCCATATTATATCATAACAGATGTAATATTGGTCTATGTAGAAAATCCATTAGTCATACACTTAATAAAACATCACAACTGTGCAGCGATGCAAAATTTCAATAACTTCCGATCAGACAAGTGGTCATTGTACGTATTTAATTAAAATCGGGGGTAAAATGCCTGTGAAAGGTTTTGAAATTATGGACTTATTGAATTCAAATTGTAGAATGTTAAGGCAATAATATAAAAACACCAAAAATCGTAATGCTATTTTTCGTGAAATTGGGAGTTAACACTCTTTGCGAGGTCCCCAAAGATATTGTTTTGGCTGAAATTGTTTCAAATTATTGCAATGACCTAGAACTGCTTCCGTACCAATCTTAGTTGCAGGCGTTAGACCACCTGTCTTTTGTGCTAACGTCCGTTCTTGCTTTTTAAAAAAATATTTTCAGAAACCTAACTTCATTGTTTTACGCGAAGCTCAAAAATTAGTCGAGTTATCCTATTCACGGGCCAATGGACGCTCGGACTTCACTACGTCGAATTTTATTTTATTATATAAAAATGTCTCGAAGAAACATATAGTCGGATATGATGTTTGAACATTACATAATTTGAACAAACCCCACTGTATGACAAATGGGTAAAAAAAATAAATTCCAAGATCGCCTTCAACTGGCGAACCCTCAAATATCGAATAATAAGAAAACAATTGACCAATTCAAAAAACTTTTAATATACATATGGGCCCGATTTCTATTAGTACAAAAATATTGTTCAATATTTTTTCGGTCTTACACTGGCACAAAGTTTGTGGGTTTAAAAGTGTTTTCGCAAACAACGTGTTAAAACATAGGTGTATGTCGTAATACGTTTGTACCAGGCACTGGGTTAGCGACAGTTGTCGACGGCGAATAACATAGCGTTCACTGCTGCTTGTGTAGATTATAAAATACATGAATGCGATTGTATTAAATATTGTACGAAGTTTGCACGCCAGCAATTAAAAATAGAATTAATGCGCTCTGAATTGAATATTTGAATGAACCGTCAGTTTTGAAAATGCATACATATGTATTAGTATTCTTCTGGTCATAGCAGGCTACGGGCTGGTTTCATGCTTAAACGAAGGTTACTTTGCACCGTGTCGTGCTTGCTTGATATTTGTAAAATGTAAAAGCAAAAATTACAATAAAAAAAATCGTCGATTAAAAAGTAATCGAAATGAAAAACGGATTAAATCGGAATGTACCAATGATAAATGAGAGAAACGTGCATTTAGATATATAATACTGGGTTCACATACTGAACGTGATTCTTGAATTTAGTTGCAAACATATACTTCATTCGCTTGATCTATCCTAATAGGGTTGGAGCGCTATTGTTGACCGATAGAGAAATATCGGCTCAATCGACGCTTGATTATGCATAAGGCTGTACAAACCTCGTACTTGGTAGTTATGCATTCATTCTCTCCATAATTCTTCATATCCATATTAAGCGACTGATGAGTATAAATGAAATTAAATAAAGAAATTTGAGCAACAAAGGAGAATCGTTTTAAAATATTTACCCATTGCAATTAAAAATAATGAAAACATTAAAATTAACAACGTCATCGCCACCATAATTAACTATATTAAATATATATTTCCAAAGGGCATTTTACTGACTATCTTCAGATTTAATAGCAACAACTAGGGAAAATGAAATGATATCGCAAAAGTATGCGTGCACGCTCTGCGGTTTTTAAAGCAATTCATTAAAATCAATTTAATCAATATTAATTGCTTTTCCAGCAGTTCAACACATTCAAGCAAATATTCAACAATTCCGTTTTAATTATTATGGCGTAAAATATTGAAACGAAGTTGACTGGAAAATGTTTTGTTCGAGCGTCGGTAAATGACATAACATTTTTGCAATGCTTTCAACCCAGGGCTTAGCTTACTCAATTGCTTTTAATTTAGCGAACTTAAATATATTCCATTCCGCTCACATATTTCAGCATAGTTTACTGAATAATATACTTTTGATAGTAATACGCTTTAACGAAATCATATTTATTAATGGGATTCTATTAAATTTATTTTCCAATGACTCAGTATTGTTTGAATCTACAAAATCGATCAATTGCTACGGTTACCGACCATCCTCATTTTGGGTCATTGTATGAATATTCTACGATTTCAGTCGTTTTGTCATCAATCTTCATGAAATAAGCAGGCTTTATCATCGATAGTTACTGAATTTTGCGAGTAAAGTGTTATTTCGGAAAACATAATGCTATAAGTAAGTGCTGGGTATTATGAAGTTGGTTTTGACCGATTATTAGAACTATATTATAGTCGTTCCAAGGTTATGCATGACATACAAAGCCAACAATGAACCCTTTTTTGTTTCGCCATAGCGAAACAAAGGAAATCATTTGCGCTAAGCTGTCGCTTACCAGCGTAAGGACTAAACGTAGAAACAACATTATTTTATATCATCAACATCAGAATATAAATTAAATCGTACTTGAGAGAATTAACTTTTCATTACTTATATTAAACAACATTTTGGGTGCGATTGGCTTCTATTGTCTTAATTTCATTCCTATATTTTGAATTTGAACAATTGTTAAATAAGGCATTTTCAAAGTATCTCTCAAAAGATCACCGAACTAAGTGGTTGAACTTAAATGAAGAGCTAGAGAGCGAGAGCTGACAACATGTATCCCATAATTCATCCATCAACAAAAGCAGAAAATCTCCCTTCGCATATTTTTGATTAATCCATCGATTTGACTCTCTGGACACGAATGTATTTGACCTAATACTGTTCATGAGATTCTACAGACGTTGGTCTTTACAAAATTTAAAACTAAGTTTGAATATGAATTATAAAATATATAGACCTTGCCAAAAGGTATATGAAGTTTGATGGAAAATTGAAATTTGTTGAAGGAGTTTTTGGCGACCAACTGTAAAGTGTTAATTTTTTATTATTAAAATTAGTATCTCGGTTAACAAAAATGTTGGTATGAAGCACCAACACAGGATTGATCTTTATAGTTGCCTATTGCTATCAGATCTCTTGGATTTAAACATATCGGTATGAAACATGTCAAAGATTCTTTTAATTTTTAAGGATGAAAAATATTATTAAAAACCTAGAGTTAATTACAAGATTTTTAATTTATGCAACCAAAATATAAAATCTTTCTTCCAAAGACTGGGGAATAAACTAAGACTTTATCCAATTTGGATGGATCATGGATCGGGGAATTGTGAATATTTTCGGAGATTTTCGAGAAAATTTTAATTGTTTCAGTGACAAAAATATAGTCAAAGGTAGTTCTGGAAAATATACCCGTTAGCCAAATTGTAAAGCATCCTACACAATTACATTTGCTAAACTGATGGACGGATAGACAGAATTCAATTATTATTTTCATGTTGATGGTCAATAATTATTTGCCTAAAAATCATGCATTATATGCTTTGCACTAACCCTGAGTCTATGAATGATGGGTAAACTATTTCCAACAAATGTGATGGAAGCCTGATCGCCCATTACTGATTTTTGGAAGAGCGAGGTATTTATTTTTGTAAAACATGGACTTGTGTATTCTTTGGTTACGATGCGTTTGCTTTAGACGACATTGACCTATAAATTCAATACTTTATCATTTTCCATTTATATAATTTTGGTAGCGGAAGAACAAATTGTTGGAAGAATTTTAACAAATTTTTTCATTTTTTATCAATTATAGCTTATACTTTTATAAAATATATTTTATATATATATAATATTTTATTCTTGGCAGTTAAGATTTCCATTGCTGGACAATTAACTTACGAGGATTTTGATAAAGGAAACACATTAAGTTCATGTGACGAAAGAGGACAAAGTGCTCTGAAAAAATACATAACCGTAAACGGTGTAACTGGTAGAATCATAAATTCAACAAAATTTACGACATAACTCTAGAACTGACTAATGCACCAAAACTTTGTTTAATTCTGTATCGAGAGCTGATATTCTAAGAAGGGGGAACGAAAATATCTTGCAGACATCTCATAAGAAAGACAAACGAATATGGTGCTGTAAAACTGCGCAGACCGAGACTAGCAAATAATCTAAATTAACGTAGGAAAGTAAATTTATAAGTTCATGAGACATATTTGATTATATGCAAATACTTATTTGTATATCATTACCAAAATTTAAAAATTAAATAAATTTAAACGCGTGGGAACTTAAATGAATAGCACGAGATCGTTCTCATTAATTAAGCCAATCGAAAATGTTTTTATTCCATATTCCAAATCCTCTGAATATTAAAACTTTAAAGCAACAGAACAGAAAAAAATCAGAACATCAGATATCAAGAGTTCCTCTTAAAATGCTTAAATCAAAATTGTGTGAATAATAATATATTTTTTATGAACGACCACTCACCCAGAGTCTATGAATGATGGGTAAACTATTTCCAACAAATGTGATGGAAGCCTATTTCGCCTATTACTGATTTTTGGAAGAGCCGTTATTGTTAAATTAAGAGTTATCATATGAAACTCCACAATTTTGTAATTTTTGTTGCTCCATTTTGCTTCATTGAATGTTTCCTGTTCATTTCTCATAAATGAATTTTCAGCCTTTCTGTACTGTTCTAAGAATTGCATTTGTCAAAATTTGTGCTTTCCAAATTTTTGCCTTCATCCAACTGCTCTGCACTTGCAACCATACGGCAATGAAGTGCAACACTAGTTAAAAGCAAAAACAATATATAATTATTATAATGGAAACTCAACGATGCATTGCAATATTTCTCGTTTAAATTTTATATGACTCATGGGTACACTGTAAAAAGTTTCATCGCCACTAATTCTATAAGTTAAATGGAAAAGTGTATTAATATTTGCACTTAAAATTTATTTTTTAGTTATTGTTATTTACTTTTTTATTTTGATCAAATAACTGTGATGTTAAGAAAACCCTTGATACCTACAACTAGAAAATGCTAATGTTGGATAACACGCACTGCACAGCACGAAAATTTCTTATTTTAATTATTATCTTACCTGTCATTAAGAAGTATTAAAAA
Source organism: Cirrula hians (assembly GCA_001015075.1). Lineage (NCBI taxonomy): Eukaryota > Metazoa > Arthropoda > Insecta > Diptera > Ephydridae > Cirrula > Cirrula hians. Next base: position 8,106 of record JXOS01017308.1, read on the forward strand.
GGCATTCTCAACATTGCACGCAATAATTCAAATAAAAAGGAAAAATGAAAAGTCTGCTTCTGAAGCGAGGAGAATATATATAGCATTGTAAGGGCTCATGCAATATACGAAAAGTTGAAATGTTAATCATAACAACATATTAGTATAGAATTGTTAATTAAGGACTGTTTGTGGGTAATATCGCATAGAACCCTCAATTCCCTTTTCATTGCCTTTTCCAAATATTCTTTATGATATTTCATGAATTATGATTCACCCTAGCAGCTCCTTCACTACCCCAAAAGAATGTATCGATATTGTATTCCCTTGATGCCTGATACTGGGTAGCGGCTAGGTCCGATAATAAAACATAAACGGTTCACTACTGCCTTTCCATATAATAATATATATGCAAGTTGGATTTATATGTAGTCTACACGCCAATAATTTTTTTTTTTTTTTTTTTTTTTGAATTTTTGACCGATACCTGCCAGACGAACAGATATCAATTTTATGATTAGTATTAATTTCCACTGATTCATATTGGTAATCTGGAAGTCTTAATTTGATATGAAGTGATTTACTAAAATAATGATATTTAGGAAACTGCTCATTTGAATGCATTATATTTGAAAGTATTTTCGTAGCACTGTTAGAAAAAAACACAAAACAAAATTATGTTCTATGATCCGGCACATCTCAGGAATCGGTTAATTTTTCTGTATTTGCCTCTTGTTTTTTGAACTGAGTACCTAAACATAGGTCTAAACATAGATTGCACGAAAAAAAAAATAACATAGACGTTTGGACAATAGAGAGAATAGAGAGTTTTCTGCTGAAGCACTTCAAATAACTTAGATATTTCAATTGAACCCAAAAGTGATGTATAGACATCCGAAAACTTGTTACACCAATATTTTAGCTTCGTGTTTGAAGAATGTATTTACATGGATCAAACCACCGGGCTGGCCATGCCTTTCTATTCCACAACCGACGTTTATAAATTTAAGTATAAAAAAATGTTGAATAATGAACTTAATAATTATTTTGAATTACATAAAACATAATAATTCAATTTGTATTATTTATAAATAATATATAAATTTAAGTATAAAAAAATGTTGAATAATGAACTTAATAATTATTTTGAATTACATAAAACATAATAATTCAATTTGTATTATTTATTTTTTTTTATACATTTTAAATATGGTTTAACTGTTTTGAAAAATTCCTAAAGCGTAAAATTGTGTTGCAAATGACACGAAGTGTCAATGGAAATTTCACTTGACAAAAGTTCAGTTTAATGAAAATAAAAACAACAAATTAAATACAAATCATTAAGAGCATTCCATTATGTGGCTTTGCTGTGAATTGGACAACAAGAATTGAAGAAAGTCAACACAGGCAACGACAAAACAATACAAACAGTATGAGTCATTTTATGTACCAAACGGGACAACGAATGCAGCATGATTATGCGATAAATAAAAAGTGATGCACCAAATTGTTGCCCAACCAATCCAACCACAATTGAATAAGCAGGAACCCCATTCACCGTATGAATATTTATAGACGAGTATTGCATATGCATACGTTATATTCTTAACAGGTGTTTATATTCCTATGTCTGCATCGCTACATTTCTTAATTGCACCGCATGGCGTAAATGCCCGCCTGCAGCAGTCCGCATTTTAATGAAAAGTGAGTTCCATTTGGTGCTCTTTAAGTGGTTCCGCTTAATAAACTCATTGTATCAGTTTTATTATTACGAATGTATTTTTGTTGGAACTCATTACTTAATTTGCACTAATCAATAAAATTGAAAATCACAATCCAGAAAAAAACACAAACATGTGCAATCTCTGGCACATGGCCACTTTAACTGCTCCACCACTCAAGAACGCTTAAATAAAATTAGACAACAATACCCGAGTGATTTAAAAGTAGCAAAAGTAGCTTCATAAAGGTGTATATGATTATCAATAATATTTGGTCATATATTGCATGAATATGAAATTTAAATCATTCACAACGCTAATCAAAACAAAACCAAGCGTAAAATTATTATTTTAAACGTAAATGAGTTTACTTCGGTTTTCGCCTCACGACTACTTGTACTGTTACATTCATTTTTATCCTCAACACGAACTAGAAATTTCTTCTTATATTGCAACGCTAATCACAACAAAACCAAGCGTAAAATTATTATTTTAAACATAAATGAGTTCAGTTTGGTTTTCGGTTCACGACTACTTGTACTGTGATATTACATTCATTTTTATCCTCAACACGAACTAGAAATTTGTTCTTATATTAACTCAGTTAAGGCGAATTAAATTAACAGTATGCAATAAAGTGTTTATTGAATTATTTTGATGTTAAAACGTGTACGATTGAGCACATTACTACCATTGTCAACTATTTGTTGTACGGATTGCTAGGCAACGTAAACATTCGCACCTTACAAACCTTACAGCACCAACAATAGAAATAGTCAATTGATTATTATTAGCAATTTTCCATTCAATTGAGTTTTAGCGGTTCAATAATTTGAGTAACCTTTTTGCTAGACTAATATCATTCGGTTTCTGAACATATTTTGTAAAGAGCTACATTTCGTTCCAAAACGAGCTAAATGTGCCCATAGTTTCAGATACGTACGGTAAATATTTCCTATTTTCAAGGGTATTTGCGATGTTGATATAATAATTCTAAAATTCCATCAAAATCTGTAAAAAATAAAAATAAATAAATAATTTAATAACGAAATAATAGTATATTCTAAGATATCTATTTTCTATAGCAATATCATATCATTTGATATAGCAATTTCCGTCTGTCCATCATCAAAGTATAGAGAGAACGCGTTGACCAAAATCTTCCGATGTTGCTGCCCATAATTAATGGAAAAATCAAAGATCTAAGAACGAACATGATTCTAATTCAGCCAATATTTTGGGTACCTGTATGGGTACACCTGTATGGTCCAAAATAATAATAATAAATAATATAGCACACCAAATTAGTCATATATATATATATATATATATATATAAGTAGCTTAAATTTTGTAATAGAGATGGTATCGATTAATTTTTAAATGTACAAAAGGCAGAAACATCTGCATCTTTGCAGTCCAAATATATTGTTTTATTGCAAACATGACGGAAACGGTTACTCACCTTAATAAAATTTTTTATGAAATTGATAAAAACCAATTAAATATTTTAAATCGAAAGGATCGGATTCAATTATAAGGTACCCACTTTATAGATGAAATTATGGTTTTTTCCATTTAACCCGCATATATCATTAAAAGTCAACGAATTTTCGTAAATGCTATACCCCATTTATAATTCGAAATGCTCGTATCGTATGCTCAGATGATAGAAAAAACTGTAAAATTATTTATTAATAACCAATATACGGGAATAACATTTTGATATTAATGATTGGATTAGTAATAACGACCATAAGTCGGATGATTTCCGCGGTCCCAGCGAAAGCAGATTTCATTATTACAAACGATATATGATGATTTACCCCAAAATACCAACAACAGTAAATCGATTTTTTGTAATCGAGATTATATTCAGAAATGAATAAGACATTAAAAATTACTAATTATGATAACGTTGATATTGTTAATAGGTATTGTAAATTCAGTAATTCAGAATTGGAATAGTTGGGGAAATTGTCCAAGGCGATTAGGTACAAAAGCCGTTTGTTACATTCTCATTTATTCATTTATTTTATTGTTATGTTCGTACACTCTTCTTCCTCGTTTACTTTCCATTTAATATCTTCTATTTTTTTCTATTGAATGTTGAAAGCTACGACGGACACTTCGCATTTCATTACTACAGTAGAAAGTTACTGAAACAAGGTCGTACAACCCGTGGAGAAAATCCATGTTAAGCAAGTTCTTAGTCAGAAACAACACCAGTAATAGTAGAAAAATTGGAAAATTGTCTAGTGCTGTAAAGAGTATTATTTGAAGCCCTAGGCTTCTCATTGCAAAGTGTAAGCAAAATTGTAACTATAAAAATGGGATTCTTAAAGCTGTGTGCACAATGAAAGCTGGATTCATTGACAATGCAAAATAATAACCATCGAAAGCAAATATCTCAGGAACTTTAGAGCGTTATCAAATGTATAAAGGGGAGCTTGTACATCGATTCATCAATATGGGTTGGATTTTGTCCTTCACCATGATCATGAACCACAACAAGAAGGTAGTGCGAGTGATGTGAACTTGGATCTTGTGANCTCTGAAACGAACGTGTAAGCACCGTTTTTTTTTTTTTTT
>JXOS01017345.1:0-19532 GCA_001015075.1 Cirrula hians
AAAATTATATGTTTTTCAATGACCTTCTAGAAATTAAACCAATTGGTCCATTATCGGGGTTACCACAAATACGGCCCAGGTCCGAAAACGAGAAAAGTTAATTTTTTTGCATACAACTTTCAAAAATTGATTTCCTCTAAGTTTATCTGCAGATTTACGAATAGGGTTCAGTATTTCTGCAAAACTCTGAACACTGAAAATATTTCAATTTATTTTTTTTTTCTAATTTGTTATGATTCGATTTAATATAACTTGTAATAATTAACTAATTACGGTAATTAAATTATATAACATGATGGTAAGTAACAGTCGACTTAGGCTGACAGTAGAATACACGTCGCTCCAAAAATGTTCAGAATATTCTGTCCAAATGTGCTGAGAACTGTCTTTTCGGCCCACAAAGGTATATTCGAGGTATATGTGAGTTTTATCCAATTATGATTATTTTTGGTCACAAAAAATTTTCGTGAAGTTGATCAATTTTTCTGGAATTTTCATCGAATTATGTCCATTTTGAATTTGATTAATTTTGCAGGCCACATTTGTCATAAACCTAGAGGTACCTCTGAATTTCATCCAATCTTTGGTTCACTTATTGAATATATTTATATTCACTCAGTTCTCAAATTTTATAAAATTGTAAAGTAACTGTGAGTAATTCTTCACTAAAAGCTCTATTGGGTCCGTATAGATTTACCAGAGGTACCTCTGAATTTCGTTCAATCTTACTCATTTTTGGTTCACTTGCTATGAATATCCACATTATAACGAAATTGCATTGCAAAACACCAACTCTTACGGCTCCACGATGTGTTCTAGAGGTATCCGAAACATTGGTTGAATCCAAATTCAAACATCAATCTAACACTTTTCCCTAGAAGGTCTGTGCCGAATTTCGTAAGTATAGCTCAGATCCTTCCATCTCGATTTTGCTTACGGGCGAACGGACGGATAATGCTAGATCAATTCCTGTGGTGATGTTGATCATATCGGCATATATTTTTTTAGGTCTCCGATCTGAGTGTTACGAACGTACCATAAAAACGAATATACACTTTGCCAATTTCATTCCAACGTGTATAAAAACGAGTGAACGATGTCCGTCTATACATCTGTATTTTATCCGACAATTTGAATAGCTTATGAGATAGATAAATAAAATTTGGTTATTTGTTGTATTTTATAAAAGAGTCATGTATTCTATAAGAAGTGTCGAATATGACATCAACTGATCAATCAAAGATTAAAAACCTCCTCGTTTTATTCCACGGTTTTCGTTATTGGTATAAAAAATATGTTACTATTTTTTTTTTAGTTTATTAAGAATTTCCCGAAAATGGACGAAAGCAGCTCTGGCCAAGAATTATAGATTGAGATATCTTGACAAAATCAAAACCCTTCACATGAAAAACTCATAGAATTTGAGTTAATATCAATAAAATTGGTTGATATCATTTAAATAGGTAACTTATCTCTTATAACCGGTGCAATACTTTCGAGAAGAAACCCGTTGTTTTAAATTCGCTTGGCGATATATGCTTACAGAAGTTTGTTATAACGTTATGAGTTACAGCATTCGGGGAAGTTCTATAATGGGCTACCAAAGCAGTGTTTCCCAAAAATTAATCAAATTGAGATGCGGATTTTCATTTAATAAATTTAGGCAAAAACAAAATTAAAAATAATAGTAAACAACCAAGAAATTACAGTCGGGTGAGGCCATGAGAGACAGTGAGATACACGTCTCATACGCATAGATGGATTGGAGGTACTTTTAGTTTCCATACATTTACAGCCAATCAATAATGAAATGTTCTTGAACTTGTTAGGTGTTTGAGTCTTAATCTGCTTAAAACTTTTTTTGGAGAACACAGCAGTACTGGAATTATCCCTCATTTTCAGCCAATCATGTCACTTTCTAATGCACGCATTGATATATTTTGCACTCAATAATGAATTTTCGATGAATTTTAAAATTGTTTGCAGCTGATTTTTCTAAAAACTTCTATTGGGAACACATAGGTGTATAGAAGCTTCAGATAGACACGTTAATCACATTTGTGTGCAACCAATACCCAATCAAATTCGTTGAATTTGATTAATGTTTGAGGATAATTTTGCTTAAGACCCTATATTGGGCCTACATATGTCTACTGGCAGTATCTCCGTTTTTATCTAATCATTTTCAGAGTCCGTTTAAATGCTATGCTCAACCACCTAATTATAAAATTTCATTGAAAACTATTGGTTATTTTTAAACTGTGTTAACGCTCTATTATATTTATTCTTTTTTTGGCTAAGTCAAACGTGTAGCTAAATTATTTTTGGGAAATTTGTGGAACCATATCGTGTACTAAGGCAACCATTGGATTATATACAATTTGGGATTCGGACTTAAAACAATAATTATTATGAAATAAGACATTTAAAGCAATGCATCGCAGACATGGCTTTCAACAAGAGGTTCTCAAACGTGTCTGATGGTCCTGATGGTATATGAAATTTTTGGCATCAGAATTTTAATTTATTCTATGCTTAAATGGCTCAAGTAGGAGTTAGTTGTCGTATCTTAGAGTTGTGAACCTAGCCATAAGTTTATGAATTACAGTCTTCTCACATGCTGCGATCTCATGTAGACATCGTCGCCTCGCAGCCTTTTGCGATTCGCATGGCAATTTAATCTGTTCTCAAATATTCTGTGCGAATTCTTTTCGTTAAGTTGTATTGTGTGCTTGGTCACGTCGCCCCTGTGTCAGTGGCGATGTGTTTTCAAATTGCCTACTTTGTTTTGGTTCAACAGCCGAGCAGCACTCACATAAACACACTTACGCGCACACTAGCGCAGATTGTGCTGCATTAATGATTTAGCAATATTAGCTCACATGTAGACCAATGTAAGAGTCAGGCGGCCACACACACGCTCTTACGCACACATGCAGACACCAGCGAAATGCCATCACAAGCTTTGCAGCCAGACAACGTGCAGCGCACACAGCGTCGAAGACACAATAAGTAAAACAGCACAAAATTGGCGCGCAAATTCTAAAATAATTATGGCGTTACCTTGCGTCCATTCACCTTAAATGCTGTTCCAAATGCACTGTTTTGTTTTGATGCTGCATTTCGCCTTTGTTTTGGCTTTTTCTTATTCAACTGCCTGTGCGGTTCACTCTTTCCCTTCCTTTTTTCTTTAGTTATGTGATTTGCTCGCATTGTTTTGGTACGTGTTTGTTGTTGTCTGTTTTATTGTTCGTTTGTGTGGTGTTATTTGTGCAGTATTCGTTGGGTAACGTTTGGCGTTGTTTATGTTTGTATACTCTTTCTTTTTTTTCTTTTTCATTATTTTAATTTGATTTTGTTGTTGTGCTGATGGCATTGTTTAATGCGTGCGAAATATTGTAATTATAGCCCGTCCGTATGGTGTAGGTCCTACGGTTGCGTATGAGATGTACGTGAATATTTGGGCATAATTGCACTGACTCTATAGAATGCTGACGCAGAAAACATAGTTAATCCGATACAATACAGTAATGGAACTATATTACTCTATTGGTTATATTCCAGATGGGCTGTTAAACAGTGATCGCTACAGATCTAACTTGAAAGACTCGGCTTTCTTCAAATTCAACTACTACTCCTGATCACAGTTGTAAAGCACAAGTATACGATAGACTGAAGTCTGTCGGGTCGTCCATATGTTCGTCAACTAATACAATTCGATATCCATTTATCTTTTCGAAAAAGACAGATAAACTTAGCGATCGACAAGGTGTATCATAAACCGAAGTGGTGAAAAGAGAGATACTACTCTAAGTTATTTATTTTGGGTACCATGTGGTATGGTCTGGACAACAGTTTTGCCCCCGATTTCACTGAATTTAACTTTTTTTCTGGTGACGCATTGAGATTTGGTGCTGACGCGTTTGCGCAGTTTGCGCAATATAGGTCCGTTCTTCGAGTAACTCATACACCAAACTTGCCAGAATTTCCTTAGAGAGAGGTATTATTTCTAAAGTCTACGCTTATTTTGATATTTTGTTTTTAATTTCAATTTAAATTCTCTATGAGGCCTCCGAATATTGCTGAAGTTGGCACACTATTTCCAATACCCATCGTAGACCTTTTTTTTTTAGAAATTATAAGACACTTTTACATTTACATTTTCGATCGTAGTACATTTTCGAGGTACCACCTTTAAAACCATAGGTACCGAACATAATAAACAAAAGTTTTTTGGCTTTTTGTTTAACAATTTATTGCTAGTAAGTAAGTATTTCGGGAAGGTTTTGATTTTGACCCAGAATATTTTGTTTTATTTTAAATTTTTATTCATTCGGACACTCTTTCAATGTGAATTCTTAATAAATTCAATTGAGTTTGTATAAAATTAAACTAAAACAAAGATCAGATGATCGATAATTCAAGAATCGCTGATGAGTATTGTTTAGTTGTCTGCGATCGACAATAACGTCTATCTTGATTCATTTTATAATTGGGTATATGACGATTAATTTTTGACAAATAAATCATACGCAAAAGAGAAAATTCCAGCTCTTACTGATAAGAATAATGAATCGTATAAGTTCGGTATACCTTAAGAAAAACAACGTCGTGTGCATTAATAGCATTTGCCTAATTTAGTATTAGGTGGAAACATATTAAAAACAAAATATACGTTATAGTCGGTCAAAACTGACAACATACTATCCATAAGTCATTCATTTAAGAAAATCATCATAATATTGCAGCAAAAAGGAATTTCCGTAATTTCCCATGAAAAGACTGGACATTGTACAGATTGAAATGTCCTCAGGTGTAAATTCCATACAACAAATACTCGAAATTATAGACTGAATTCGCTTATATTATAAGATGTTATGACAATAACGTAAATATGGTTAAATACCAAATTATCAGTCAATTGACTCGTGTATATAATGACAGCATTCAAAGTATATCATTGCGTGCCCATCCAGACTGGTCCTATTTGCAGTCTCATTTCCGCGGATGTTTCGTATAAAGCAATTATAAAATATAATTTTTAAACATAATTAGTAAACATTAGGAGATTAGCTGCTTGTGAGCTTCATTCTTTGTCTTTTAGCAGGATTTTTTATAATTTGATGATATACAATTTTCTATTGCTTGACACAATTGTCACATCTCAATTGAGATATGAGTATTCAACAATTAAAAACTGGCCCACAATAAAATAAATAAAAATAACGTTATTTTATTCTTATTAATAAATGCTGCTTTTTTGAAAACCTTTACCAAACCTAATGTACCCGTACAGAGAGCAGCAGATAGACTGAGAGGAAGCGGAAGTTTAGTCGAAAGGCCCCAACATTCATGTTCTAGCTGACTCGAAATAACGTATGTGGACAATTATCTCGTATGACGTATTCTACGATCAATTAATTTAGCCACATAACTCGTATACGAAATATCTTCGATGAATTCCGTTGAACTTGAAATATGTTTCGATTCGTTTTGTTTTTAATATTTTCCAATGTTAATTTATTGTTTCTCTTTATTAATTTAGCAGAGTTAATTATTTGATATATTTTGATAAGCCGCAGACACATGAATCGGCAACTACAACGAGGACTGCAGTGCATAGCACAAAAACCAACAACAATTTTCGAATTCAACCAAATGCAACACATTTCACTGAAATGAGTACAATAACAAGGGTTTTACTGAATTTAAATTTTTTGCATTTTATTTTGTTGTTGTTGAATTTTTTACTTTTCTGTACTTCGTGTTTTGTTCAATTTTAATAATATTAACAACAACGGCAACCACAAAAAACAGCGAAAACTGCGACAGTAATAAAAACAAATAAGACAGCTACAATCGGCTAAGGCCGACAGTCAGATACACGTCACTCCCAAAATATTTTTTTGTTGTATTCATATTTGCTCAGAGCCCTCGTTTCCTTGGATTGGAGGTAACGCTGTGTTTCATTCAATCATGTCCATTGTTGGTACACACATTGATCTTTTTTAATAACTCAATAATAAAATTTCGTTGAACTTAACAAATTTTTCTGGCCAAATTTGGCTTAAAACCTGTTTTCGGACCATAAAGGTGTACTGGAAGTACCTCTTATCATCATCCAATCTTGTTCATTTTTGGTACAGACAATAAAAAAATATTGTTGAAATTGATTAATTTTTCTTGATGAATTTACTTTAAACCCTCTTTTGGGACCAGATAGGTGTACTGGAGATACCTCTTAATTTCAATCAATCTTGTTAATTTTTGGCATACTTCGTGAATACAATCACTCAATTTAGAAATGTTATAAAATTTAAATGATACTTGTGGGTTAATCTGCTTTAAAGTCTCTACATAAGTGTACTTGAGGTACCTCTGAATTTCAACCAATCCTGCTCATTTTTGGTACATTCACAAACTATATTTATTTTCACTCAAATTAGATTATAAATTTCATAAAACTTAAATGATAACTGTGGGTAATTCTGAACTAAAATCTCTATTGGGCCCATATGGGGCTACTGGAGATGCCTCTGATTTTTTTCGATCACGACTTTTGTCAGAACACACTAAGATGTTCTGAATATCCACCTAATAACGAAATTGCATTACAAAACACCAACTCTTACGCTTCCAGTAGAGTTAAGACCCCAATTTTGAGTATTTAGGTACCTGGAATATTGGTCGGGTCGCCAAATGCAAATTCAAACGTCAATCTACCATTTTTCACTAGAATGTGTGTGCTGCATTTTATAAATCTAGCGTAATTCCTTCTTTCTTGTTTTTGCTTACGGACGGATTTACAGACGGATGGACGGACATGGCTTGATCAATTCCTCTGATTATGCTGATCATATTGATCATGCTGATACATTTGGATAGATGACCGATTACTCGTTCTGGGTGTTACAAACGTACCATTAAAACTAATATATACTTTGCCAATTTCACTGGCGACAATAATCAAAACATAAAACTGAGCAATCAGCGGAATTTTTCATTGAGACGAAAATGGGAAAAAGCAAAGGCGCATAAATGAAATATGTACTGGCCGCAGCAGAGACCAAAGTGCAACACACATGCAGCAAAGCGCAGACAAGTCAGTTGTTTGTGAAAGCAGCCAGCATGCCATTGACTCTATTTGCGATTCTGAAAATATTAAGAACTGCGTGCTGGCTATGTGTCTATCTATAATTAAACAACAACAATTACTTCATTAATGGCGTCCAATTTTTCGCGCATTTTGTAAATTTTTTATTACCCATTGTGTCAGAAATTGTCTTCCAGCATCTCTGATTGATTATTCATTTAGTCAGCAGTGAGCAAGTGCGGTGGGGTTCATGAAGCAAGAATGTATTCTCTCCATTATATGTGTGTGTACTGGCGTCTTAAGTTATTATGCGCCGTTTACCAAGCACACAAATCTAGCTCATATCCAATATTAAAAATACAGTCATTCAGCGTTATTCCATACTAGTGACTAAACATATTAAAATGTTCTTAGGTGACTCCAAAATACCCATCAATTAAAATTTTCCCCTTTCCATTTGTTTATTTCGTTGAATTAAATCCGGATACATATATGTCTGAATTATAAATTTTGGTGGAAAATTTCCCTGGGGCCTTTTCAAGAACTGAGACAAATGGTGCAAACCTGCTTCTAAATCAAATTTCAGTCGCATACCATGAACCACCTAGCTTTTTAATTGATTAGCGCGAAATTGGGCGGAAGCGTCCTATTGGAGATATACGAAATTATTGAACAAGTATGGTGAAATGGTATGAAATGACACTCAAATGCTTTCATACCAAATGCCAGTAGCATGCAATGAAGTGCCTAGCTTTTTAACTGATTTCAGTGTAATCAAGTGTACCAGATAAAACGGACCAGAAATTTTTGACCAATTTTTGCTGTAATTTTACAATATCGTGGTTATAACCTAAAAATGATTCCATACCGAATTTCAGTAACGTGTAATCCAATTTCATTCCCTGAAAAAGTTCTCAAGTTATTGTACTCACAGACGGAAGGACATAGGTGTCTAGCCTTATTTTTGGATTTAATGCATAGGTGTCCAAAAAACATTTAGTAAGAAATGATTATTTGTTTGCATAATAATCCCATAATGTCTTCAGTCTTCAGAAATATCAATACAAGAAGACTTTTGCATAATATTTATTTTATATGGTTTCTGAAATTTTGTTCAATTTTTTTGGTAAGAAGGTCATAAAAACCAGGTTTCCGGCTTAATACATTTCATAAAAGTGCTTTTAAATAAAAATTGTTAGTTATACTCGTTTTTGGCCTGATTTCCCTACAGTTCTACCAACAATACTGCTACAAAATGAGGTTTAAATTTATTTCATATTGATTATCACATTTGGATGTAGTTCAAATTGTGATTAATTTGGTATAAATTCCCTTTGATATCAATCAATGTTTGGAGGTTAATTTAAACTGCAAGGCTTCTAAATGTGATGCGATTTGAGGTACTCAAAAAAGCTGATTGAGTGGAAGAAAATTTTGCAACATTTTGTTCTTCGGCATTCAGAAACCCCAACCAGAAAATGCTTCAGAATCAGACCGTGTTGCATGATCCCTAACTGTCACCACATGATTGCTGACGCCAAGACCTGAATCAGGTCTTTATGATCAATCAAATAAGTAAGTAATTTGAATTTATTTTAAATTATGGGGTCGGGATATGGGTGTATACACTCTGCAAGTAGTACTTTTGAATTTTTCATTCTTTTGAAAAACAAACGAACACCTATCAACGATACCACTGACAAATTATTCACAAAGTTGATTTCAGTAAAGGATGGATGAATGTTTTATGAACCATATCGTTTGATTCGGACTTATTTCTAATCAGTCACTCCAGAGTGTGGACCATTGGATAAAAACAATAAACTATCCTGAACACGAAATAGCTAGAGAGCTGTTATGTGAATGCCAATGCATTGACCCTATTTGACTTAACAATCTGAATTTGTACCCCAACAATCTAAGCGAACTAATCACCGTCCATATCTGAAGTCGACAATCCAACCAGACAACATGAGTTAATGAAAAGGTTCGAAGAAAAAACATTGATAGCTATGACAGTAGAAATGAATTTGGAAAAATTTTCCAAAAGTTCAAACATGTGAGTGGTGTTTAAAAGACCACAGGTTTTCATGTTGGTAAAGCAATATATGTCACATGTTCAATAAACATTCTGGGGAACATAAATATAGCATTGTTACTTTTTATGACGCTAACAATTGCATCAGAATCAAGTGTTTATGAACGATCAAGATGCTATGGTTAAGATACCTCTGACCTGGAACTGCCATTTGCTATTCAACAGAAAAACTGGAACAAGTGATATGGTGGCTTAGAAGCAGACTTGTAAAAAGTTGTTGCCGAGAATGTAATCTGCGTGATCAATCCCATAATAACTAGTAAATAAAAAAAAAACTACGCCAAATGAAAACCAATGACCATTAAAAGGAAAAAATATTATCCTATTTGAATACTTGCATGAAAAGCTCATAAATGTTAATGTTGAATAACAAAAACAATAATTAGTTTAATTATGTGCATATCATGGATTGAAGAGATAGAAATCCTTGATGAAAACGTGATTGACGTGATTGACATAACATGTGTGTCCATAGAAACCGGACTACCCTCATCATTTTATATTTTTATAGTTTTATTCAATGGCTACTTTAAGCATGGGGAAATTGTGCATTGTACGGAGAAGAGCTCGTTTCCACGACTCAATATTTGGACAGACTCCATCCAATCCATCGCCTAGAAACGGACTACCACCTGGACAATGATCCAGCGATTTGAAGTCCGGAACGTTGTTTTTGAGCCGAAATTAAGTTGGTTTTGACATGGTATAGACTCTTACTATGGTTTGGTCACAAAAATGGAGCTTGGAGATACTAAAATTATCCACAAGCACAATTATTTAAAAGTAAACCATTTCTAGCGAAAATCAATCCTTCGGAAGGACGTGCAAATTTCAGCGGATTAATACGCACATTTAGTTACTAGGACCAAACTCAAACTTATATAAGAACCACATGTTTTTCTCCTTCTGATTGAATCAAAACATTGTTTTTGATAATTAGTCAAGGATAAGCAACAATTGTATCTATAAATATTATTTTAGGTGATGAAATGGAACAACGGGAAAAAATTTTTCTCCGACAATCAGAGAATACATCTGAATTCTTCGAAGGTCCGAATAATTATTATTAAATTGCAAAAATTTTAAAAATTGTATAGCGTTCTGTGGGCCTTGTAATCATCGAAATCATCTGCAGTTAAAGGGACCGTTAATTAACCTAAAGGCACTTCTTCTTTGAGGAGAAAACTTTTTCGAAATAAATTGATAACATTCCGTGCGAGAAAATGCCCTTTGTCATGTAACAAATGATCTATAAAAGGTAATTGAAAAATTACTCATGTACGGTGACATTTCCGTGCGTCAAAATTGCGTTACATTCTTAAATCATATGAAGTACAAATTTATTTTATTTTGACAGTCAATACCGGGTCTTACAGCAGCATGATTTAATGACGGAATACTTGATATAAAGTGATACGAGGGGTAGGAAAAATATCATGATCTACCGTTACTTTTCCTTCTATCGCCCAGAATCTATAATCTGCAATGCATAGAAATAATCCTTTCCAGAAATATGTTTCTTGAGCACGTAAGCATAAAATAAAAAAAATTTATTGAGCGATGACCATCTGTCCGTCTGTCTGTGAACTCAATTACTTGAGTAGTTTTTTGAACATATTTTGGAAGAAGCGAGGTCGCGTTTGAGAACGGGAAAAATTGGTCGATAACTTTTTCGCAAAGAAAATTTACTCCCGATTTCACGAAATTAGTTGAGCTTGTTACATCATGATGTACTGATATTTAGTAAAGAATCATGTTTGAGTCATTGCTAGACCATCGAAGAATTTGTTTAAATTCGGTACATAATACAGTTAGTCGTTTAATGTTTACACCCGATTTCATGAAAATTCCCATACATCCAAAGAATTTTAATTATTATTATTTACATTATTGTCACATTATTATTTATATTGATTGAAATCAGTCCATAGTTTCGGGTTCCTCTCGCAAGCCTTTCAGCACATATTCTATTTCAATAAGTAAAATGGAAAATTCTCTCATCGGAAGTTTCAGAAATTTTGGTAGTGGAACAATATTTTACTGAAGTTATAAAATGAATGCCTAAGAAAACAATCGGTTTGGACCGACTATTGCTTCTATCGTATAAGTACACGAATTTTTCATATTATTTGTCAACTTAATAAAGGCAATTCTTGAAACTTAAGGGATATTTGTGGCTAATATTGTCTTCTTGTTGACCCTCTTGTTGGAAAATATATATGTTGTCGAGATATCTATGGCTTACAACTAATCCTGGTTTTTGGAATATGCCTTGACAACAACCAAAATAATTACTTAATTTTATTTGAATCTACTCCGACATCTGCAAATGCACTAGACCTTAATTTTGAGTAAAGAGTCTACCCAGGTCTAGTCTGCGACCATTTGTACCATGTGTTCCAAACGTATGAAGAAAACTTGTCTATACTTTGCGAATTGTATTGGTGACGTATACAAAAATCCCTGAAAAATGCTAAAATTTTCAAAAAATTTCTTGATAAAGTTTGAGAAGGGTGGTGCTCTTTTTTAATTGCGCGGCATTGTATGGCATAATTTTTATGAAAATCGCCGTATTTACATTGTCTTCCAGATTCTGTTGGGAGAGCTGCTCTAAAGCTTAAAGTTGTATGTTACAAAAATGTCACAATCTTCATAATACGACTTAAATCTCTTAAATCTGCCATAATTTATTTTCAGGCCTATTCGGACTCTTGGCTTTGATTGGCATTTAATCAGGTAATTGAAATCATAGAGAGCGATAATGGAAACTGCGTTGGTTAGACTCAGTGGTACAATGCCTCTCATTTAGCAAATAAATAATATTTCCGCTTTGAAAAGTAAACTCGTGCTCTATGTTAGGCGACAAATTTGAAATGGGCTCTCCCTCGTCAGCAAAGTATTAAAAAATCCAGCAGGCGCCCATGTCTGTGTTGGTTAAAGCTAAATGTAGACAGAGTCATTGTACGCCGCAGACAGGCCTTTTAATGTGGGAAGCGTGTACAGCAAACCATTCGCAAAAACTTTATGCGCCATGAATATCACGAGCAACCCCAAAATTAAATGGCAATTTTAAGCGCCAACTTTGAAGCACTCATACAGCAGCACCAAAAAGCACACATACATACGAAAACACGCTGCACCGAAACATAATGCAAAAACAAATAATAACAAAAACAGCCCCAGCGATTAATCTGATGCTCGTTACGTAGATCATTGTCCTTGGTCGAGTTCATTCACATCGCATCGCATGGCAGAACATCAGCTCACCACACATCACATCACCGCATCAAATGCGCTGATTTGTCCGCAATTCAAATGCTCGATACCCATTTGCTCTTTGTTATGCATACGTCGGCGACACAGCCACAGCGCTGCCATGCAGCTGCGTTGGTATCGTGGCAGTAGCTGTTGATTGGCAGTGTGAGCCGCGCTGCAGACGTGCACGGGTTTGCTTAAACGTAATGCAGCCTATTAAGCTTCGTATCCTGGCATCCCGAGCCGAAACCTTTGAAGAGTTCCACAATATCGAAAAACACATAAATTAGTAAAAATTAAAATAAAAAAATAAAAATGAGAATAAAAATAAAAATAACAACAGCAATAAAAATGACGCAGAAAAAATTACAATGGAAATAGTTTAGCAAATCGTGCGCACACATACAGGCGTACACAGTCACCTCATGCATTAGGACTGCCACCTGTTTATGTTGTATTTGCCTTGCTGTTTATGCCTGTCTGGCACTGCTGCACAGACACAGCGCTTCGATGCTGGTGGTTGTAAATTATGTTGTTTACGTGTTATTCTTTCTGTTGCTGCAGTTATTGTTGTTGTTATTGCTGTAACCGACCTAGGACTTGCCGCGGAGCATTGTGTGCGTTGTGTACATTTGTTGGCGTGCTGTTCCTACAAAACGTCTGCCGTTTTTTTGCTTTGCTGTATGTGGTATGCAGCAGACTGCTTTTGGCGGGAAACAAAAAATTATATTGCTGCCACTGTGTGCGTGAGCCCTTTGGCTGTCTTAAATGCCTAGACAAAAGCCAAATAAACATTTCACACAGCCAGCACAATAGCAGCATTAAATATACAACAGCAACACCACATTCAAATACTGCGCGTGTGTATGCGGGTGCCGCTGCCGCTATTCCTGCGTGGACTATTTGTAAAACGCCCTAAAATATAATTTGAAAAAAAAAAAAAAAAAATCCCAAAAAATACATTCACTCGCAATTGCACACAGAGGAAATCTAAATAAAAAGGATTAAATAATTTAACAAACAACTATGTGTATGTCCGTTGTTGCGTTCCCAAGTATATGCGCCAGAGTTGGCAATTTTACGTATACGCCTAAGTGTGTTTGTGTGTGGGCCAGATCAAATGCTGTCGCCAGTGGACCAGCCGCACGCACACCAACACCGGTGCTGAACAACGTGCAGTAAATTTCCATTGTCGCCTGGAATTGTGCAACACTTAACCAATGTGCCAAGCGTATTACCGAAACAACCCCTTTTGTGTTGCCCGTTCAAGCTGCTCTTGCTGCTGCATGCGTGTCTTGGCGTTGTTGTGTTGTTTTGCAGTGCGTACCCGCGTGCCTTTGTGTCTGTGTGACTGGCTGCAGTCAGTAAAAGCCGCATACAGCTTAAATAGCTGTGGCATGAAAACGAAAAAAACAATGAAAATCCAAATAAAAACCCCTTTAGCAGACCAGTGCTGGTAAAAAGGTTTGTGCAATTTCAGGTCGATGACTTCTGCCTGCTTGCCCTTTTGTTATACTCGGCGTCGTTCTCGTCTTCTGCTTTCTGTGTATTTTTTTACAGCTGTGCAAGGTGTGAGTTGCGATTTATTGCATGTGTTGTCTGCCCGAACTGCCGCTTTAAGAAACGCCATTAGGCAATACAAGCAACAGTTGCTCCGCTTAATGCAAATAAAAATGTGGGCGCATCTTTGAGACTGCCAGCAGCAGCAGGAAACACGTGCTCAGACAGCGAAAGGATGAGGCATGGCTTTTGACATTTAAATTTCGAATACTCGAAATCAGTTGTCTGGCCTTAAGTATGCAACAGTCACGCAGACTAGGCATGCCATAAATAAGACGCAATTGTTCTTGCCGCTCTGAGGGTGTGGCTTTGACATGCTTGAGGCTGAAAAACCAACACTCAGTGCAACCAATGCTATAGCGTGATAAGCTACTGAGGACGGAGATATCACGATCATACACTTTGATAGAAAAATGGGACGTTGGACCTTGTTTTAGTGGCTTTTGTATTCGGCAGTTGTGGAGAATTGGAAGAAATTTGCATGTTCAACCTTTTGAGCTACATGATCCGGTTTCGTCCTACTTAGTTCACTTATAAACAATCACTGGCGTCCATCATATTGGTAATAGTTCAATTTGTTCTTATCAGGTCAAATAACTTTCAAAACATACAATAAATTTCCCAATCCGCCACTGTCCAATGCTTGTAATTTGCAGCAAAATCTTTTCTTAATATAATGCGGTTTTTATACAGGTCAGCAATCAAATTAGCAAAGTGCATATAAGTTTTGACGGTACGGTTGTAATACCTGGACCGAGTGATCGGAGATCAAAATACATACCGATATGATTAGCTTCACCACAAAAACCCAGGAAGAAGGAATTGAGGTAGAATGACGAATGTGTGTTTGCGTACATGTTCTATGTAAAAATGTTCGATGGAAGTTTGAATTTGGTTACTCTTTACGGAAAATTGAAGCCTTAAAACTATTGGAGCCCTAAGAGCTGAAATTTTGCAATGCAATTTTGTTATTAGGTGGATATTCATAAATTCTATGTATGTTCCGAATATAGTCGTGATTGAATAAAAATCAAAAGTACCTCCAGTAAACCTATATGGTCCCAATAGAGGTTTTAATGCAGAATTCCCCACAGTTATCATTTAAATTATATAAAATTTCAGAACTGAGTGAACATAAATATAGTATCAAAGTGCACCAAAATGAGAAAGATTGGTAGAAAATCAGAGTTACTTCCAGTACATTTATGTGATCCAGAAAAAGAGTTTAAGACAAATTTGGCCAGAAAAATTAATTAAGATCAAAGAAATTATATTATTGTCATATTTATGATCAATATGTGTGCCAAAAATGCCCATGATTGGATGATACTCAGCAATACTTCCAAAAACGGGAAAAAGGCCCTGAGCAAATTTTAACAGAATAATAAAAATTTTGGGACCGACGATTATATCACTGTCGCCTGTCCCTTTCTTCCTTTTTTTTTACAATTTCACTCATTGACTCTCATCTTTTTAATATACTCATTTATATATTTTGGTTAAAGATTCATTTTAAATATTAATAGCCCGAGTTCAACTAGATTATTTATTGGTTGAAGCAATTAAATGTTTTAATCTCAAGCCTTAACAGCGAGAAATGTAACGAATTTTATCCTCTCCAAACTAATTTGTATACCCATCACTCATAGACTGAGGGTATNCGATGGCAAGACCTAAACATTTGAATTTTATTAGATTTCTTTTCATTATGGTTTTTTTTTTTTGTTATTTTATCCTCTCCAAACTAATTTGTATACCCATCACTCATAGACTGAGGGTATTATGGGTTTGGTGAAAGTACGTAATGCGTAGAAATAATTATTTCCGAATATATGTTTGTTGGAGACACATAGAAGCAAAAAATAAAGCTAAATACCGAATAACAAAATTTTGTTTCTGAACATATTTGGTAAAATTTTCTATCGATTTCATGAACGGACTAAGTCCTTCTATAATTTCTGGTACCACCCATTGCACATTGTCTCCTGATTTCACGATAACAGTATTTTAACACATTGCATTAAGATTTGGTATGGAAGCATTTTTAAGTTCATGCTAAATAATTGAACATTGTGAGCAAATTGGTCAATAATTTCGGAAACCTGTTACAGAATCTTTACTCCCGATTTCACGGAAAGAAACTTAAATGGCAAGAGCTTCATCGCATGCTACGGAAATTTGTTACTCAGACGTTTTTACTTGTGTGCAATCTTATACTACGGTATGAGCGATATCAGTCAATAATTTTGGATATCTCTCGTACACATTTTATCTCCAGTTTCAATTAAATGAGTACTAGATACTAGTTGTTTCAACAAGCTACTGCATTTGGTATTCTTGTAATACTTTGATATTATGTAGTTGGTCTTAACTGACTTATATTTCGATCTGCTTGAAAATAGAAAAAGACAGAATAAAGGGAGAGTTAAAGGTTATTATCTCTTAAACTGAGAAGTCACGAATGTTTCAGTTTTGAAACAGGTATAGCTAAGATCTACCTGTTCTTATTTTTCAAAGAAGAATATTTCAATGGGACATCTTCAAAACAAAAAAAAGTTTAACCTAATAGATCCGATTGGTTGTTCGACAGCTATATCATTAACAAAACCGTTCTGAACCTCTCACGATTCAAATTGTTTTTCACCAACACTATTATAAAATATTTAATCTCAATGGTAAATGTCTAAAATCAAAGAAGAGTTTGGTATAAGAACTACTTCAACTACTTCTGAACTAACAGTTTGTTTTGCAGGTTTTTCCTACAACCTACGGATTTTGTTGATTTTTACTAATACGCTGCCTAGAATAAGCAAAGTACCAATGCCAAGTGTCATCGTGTTGTCATAAAATGTAAGAGACTAGTTTGCAATACCACAGGCAGACATGAACAGATCGATTCTTGAGGTGACGCAGATCATATATATATATATATATATATATATATGTATATTCTTTTTTTAAAAGTAGTCTCCCGACACTGTTTTGCCGAGTGACAAAATACTTCCAAAGCGAACTTTCGAAATGTGTAAATGCAATCAAAATTGTTTCACGGAGCCCTTTGCAAACGACGTATCTATAAAATTCGATTAACTCAGTCTAATCTGTAAATGAAATATAACAACTACAAAAATACGCGTGTCTTAGACATTGAAATTAAATCCACATGCAATCAAAATATCAGATATTCAACCAGAAATTCATATCTGATAATCTAAGATTTTGTACTTCTTAATGAACCAATTACAACAAAAGAAACTAATTAAGAAAGTACACTCCGCTGACATCGATAGTGAGACACACGCCGCTTCCAAAATGAAATGGTTCCACTCTAATGTTAAAAATAATTGTATTCCTTATTTTTATTTTTTATTAATAAAGATCACTTTTTTGAACCTAATGTGTGAACCAGAGGTACTTTAGATTTTCTTCCACTCAATCATAAAATTTCGTTGAATCTGCTTAGAAACGATAAAACGTATGTCTCTTATGTCCTATTTTTACCAAAATTTTCATCCAATCATCCCTATTTTTGAAATAAACAATTATCATATTTATGACCACACAATAACAAATCAACTAAATTTAGTTAATGATTGTCGGTAATTTTGCAAAACCCTTTATTGGGTAGGATCGGGACCAAGCTTGAACTTCGATCTAACATTTTTCGATAGATTATGTGTGCCAAATATGGTTAATATAGCTCAACACGTGATCTCTAGATTTTGTTGCCGAACGTATGTCCGTGGCAGGGTGACAGGTAGTCGGACATCGCTATGGTGATATGGATCATATCGGTATATATTTTGATTCTTCACCAATTTTTTGTTCGGCACAAAAAATTATGATTTTAACAGTCGGGCGTCTATGTTATGTCTCTATTGAATGTATTGAAGTAAGAGGAACCTTAAAAAAATAAAAAAATTAAAACAGCAGATGATGTTCACATCCGTGACAAATACTAGTTTAACCGAAACTACGATTTTCAAAGCACTCTTAGCTCTTTATAGATTTATTGAAAGGGAATATCGCTTCAGCTCAGTGCAAACGCTTAATGAAATCTTACGCAAGCTCAGCACGTTCTGTCTTATTGTCTGTCAAACATATACACAAACACACATTCCAGAAGTCGTGGATTGGCTGGCTTGCATTGTCTGGCCAGACAACAATTAAAGGACTCGACAGTAGGACTTCAACACAATTTGCTATTTTGCGTATGGAAAACTAAAACTGTACCGTCAATAAACNCAACACAATTTGCTATTTTGCGTATGGAAAACTAAAACTGTACCGTCAATAAACGTGCTGACTGGATCTTTTGTATGCTTATACCCGATGCCATGGCGAATTTCTCAAGAATTGCGCATTAGTACAACAGGGGTTGTAGAAGTTACTTTTACCAAGCCGCGCACTGCCAGACGATACCACCCAAATGCCAACAGCAACAAGCAAATAAAAACAAATGCTAAAACGCGCGCCCGAGCGCTCTAGAGGGTATTGCGTACAAATTATTTAATAAAATGTCTGCGTATGAGTGTGTGCGTAAAAGCACGTGCATGCGTATGCAATATGGCAGCACCGAGTGGCTATAGATTATATCAAAATGCGACTTTAAAACATTACAACAACACCAACAAGTTAATCACGACTAGCAGACATCCTTGCAATAAGCCGGAGCGGGCATTCGAAAGTTTAACGAACTCGCTTTTGTTTGCTGTCTGTTTTGGACGCGCTCTTGTTGTTGCTGTTTTATGGTATTCTCTATGTGCTCTGCTTTGAGCGTGCTTCGGTACCCTTGTAACTTTCGGCCGCGTTTGTTTTGTTCGCCCAAATCGCAACAGTATGTTGAACAATATTTGGCCGCAAATTCAAACAAAATAAAAAATCAAAAAAGAACCCGTTCAAAAATAGTAAGTGGCATAGCGATTGCAGAAGTGCGCTACAGGCATGTTTTATGACAGTTTACCGAAATGCAGTGATTGAAGCGCACATGTCTATACAGTCAAGTTAATTCGTGATTAGAAATGGAACAAACAACCTTGATTAATGTATAAAGTCCTAAATTTTGCAAAATCTGTAAAAATGACCGTGACAGGTTGGAGGAAATGAAAAATTCACTCTACGCGAGAATGCGATGTTTTGTCAATACTGTCATCAGCTTAAATAAGTCGCCATAGGAATAGTTTAAAATCTTTAACGTATAAAACTCAAGTATTTCGGTTATTGTATTTCATATATCCATTACATTAAAAACCGACGTCTCAGTATATATATATTATCATAAGTAAAGTTGAATATTGTGAAAACGATTGATTAATAACATCTTTGAGGACTCATTGCCATTAATATACCGATTGGGACTTTTTGCTGCTTCACACCGAGCATCGAGCTTAGACTACAACAATAATAACAATTAAGAAAAGTACAGCCAGCTAAGGGCGATCGTGAGATACACATCGCACCCAAATTGTAAAGAACAACGAACTCACAAAACAAATTGGTTCACCTTAAAAGGACAAAAAAAAAAAA
>JXOS01017356.1:0-19923 GCA_001015075.1 Cirrula hians
TTCCAAATTTAATAAAACTACAATTAATATGGTCCATGAACATAAAGAACTTATTAAGATAATTGATTTAAAACTAAATTTGATACACATATATACTTTTTAACTCGACTTACTATGACTTCCAATGCAAAACAATTGGCAAAGTGTATGGTAGCTTTGGTCATATGCTTTCAACCGCCGGAACGAGTGCTCAGGATCCAATCGAAATGTCTACCGATATGATCAAAAAAAACCGAATGAATTGATCAAGGCAAATCCAACCGTCTTTCTATCAACAAAAGGTTTATTAATTAAATCATCTAAGCAGTATTCCAAAATTACCATGATGGGATGATAATAAGAAGTCCCTTCAGTGCAACCATGAGGTCTGAAACGAGGGTTTAGTGAAATTTTGATGTATTAACAACGACATGTTCTTAATGAGTTCAAATAAATAGTATACATGTGATTTAATAGTACATGTTAAAACAAAAATATCAAGTACTTGATTCCAAGCTGACGAGACGTATATGTCTATAACTTTCGAACGTGTTTACTATTATTATTGATACTTTCTATATTTGACGTAGTCTACGCAAAATGAATAAAATTAAGGGTTTTTAAGTAACGATGGCTTTAACCTTGCTATTGAAGGACTGCAGTCAACGCCATTATTTATAAGCTGGCAGGCNCTGAATAAAATTAAGGGTTTTTAAGTATAGATGGCTTTAACCTTGCTATTGAAGGACTTCAGTCAACGCCATGATTTATAAGCTGGCAGGCATTAAAAGATGCACAGTGTCGCAATTGGCTTTTCAAATTCAATTTGGATGCTATTTCACTCAAAGACGAACCAACTTCAGGTCGGCCAAGTGGAGGTCAAGTGGATGATAACGATATCAGGGCTTTAATCGAATCGGATCACCATGTAGATGAGCGTTAGATTGGAGGGAAGTTAAATATACCATAATCAACCGTTCATGAGCATATAAGACGTCTTTAACTCGTAAAAAAATATGATATTTGATAATTTGAAAAAAATAATTTACGAAAATTATACTAAATTCTTAGAACGCAAAGGTGTAATTGTCCATCATGACAATGGTAGATCACACAGCAGCTTGTTTAGGGAGTGTTGTTATATCGTAAATTCGAATTATCACGATGTAACTAAATTGTTTAATGAAAATACATAAAAACAGTGTTCGTGTAATCAATGCTTTTGCGAATCGCGTTACGGATTGGCGTGCAAATACGTCTTTTTAAAATAGGGCTCACTTCAATTGTTTTAAAACATAAATTTGAGAAAAGCTTTGTCAGTATGATGATCCTAGCAGAGCCTGACCGAAATATACCTCAAGGTATAGATAGAAATATTTTGTTTTCTTTTTATAAGGTAAGGTTTGGCTTTGAATTAAACTATGAAATGCGATAGTGCGGACATCAAATTCGTTATGGATATTAATAGTGGCCCAGTTGTATTGTTGAGTCACTTTCGTATTAAGTTCACACCAGGCTGTCCACACAAACGCTTGCATCACCAATATGTGAAAACAATCAAAGCCCATCATATCGTTTATATTTATATCTCTCTAACAACGAAAAAAAGCAATTTTACACTCCCGTACACATTTACGGTATAACCAGTTCCATGAAAAATCAGAGCAATATAGCTAATTTTCGAAAAAAAAAACCTTAAACACCAATACAAATTAAACAAGAATCAACAACATCGATGTAATAGTCGGTCGAGACCGAAGGCATAATTAATATCAGTCCCTAAATTTATAATAACAAGAAAATATTAATCCCGATATTATAGACCGATTTTGCTCAAGTTAGGCAATGTTATGGTACACAAAAATGCTTCCATACCAAATTTGAGTACAATGCGATGGGACTCCCGACTTTTACGCTTATTTCTATGAGATCTGTTTGATTTTAATTGATTTTGTTGAAATTTTAACATTATTATAGGAATTACCTAAAAAAAGTTTTTTTTTTTGCTAATTTCCGTGAAATCGGNTTTTAACATTATTATAGGAATTACCTAAAAATGGTGAAATATCAAATTTCAGTACAATTCGATGAACCATTAAGTTTTGTTTTGCTAATTTCCGTGAAATCGGAATGAGCCAATAATATTTTCATACCAAATTTCAGTACAATGTGACGAAGCAGATGGCTTTTCTGATTATTTTCATGAAATCGGTAGTAACCTTTGTATGCGAGGTAATCGAAGTTATAGACCGTTTGTGCGCAATCTCGAACTTGATCATACATTTTGCAAAATGTATTCATACACCAAATTTCATCAATCTATTTTATAATCTACTCAAGTTATCGAGGCGACAGACAGGCAGACGGACGTACAGACGGACATCGCTCCATTGCATTTTTTTTTTTTCATTTTATGTATATGTATCCAANGATCGCTCCAATGCATTTTTTTTTTCATTTTATGTATATGTATCCAAGACACAAATAGTTGGAAACGATTATTTCTATGCATTAAATACTTTGCACAAACATATAGTACCCCCAATCATATATAACTAGATGGTAGAAAAATAGAAATTTAACTCAATATATACAGGTAATTCAAGTTATTAATTCAGTTTTTACATGATCCTCGGCAATCCACACGTTACTAAAGAACATTGTCTGTCTTTCAATAATTTGCCGCACTGATGAGATGGACACATGGAACTTTTCGGCCACATTCCTGATGCTTCATTCCACATTCCAAGCAAAACCACGAAACAATTGTAATAAAACTTCCAAAATTTGTATGCAAATTCTCGAAGTAGAGCTTTAGAATTCAAAATTAAGAGTCATTGTATTACGCTATAGAGTGCAGAAACTATCACCATATAGTGTTTTATACATAAAGTGTTTTGTAGTTTTGAAATTGAAATCATTATTTAGGTTCTTCCGAAACTTTTTATAATATACAATAAGTTTAGTTTTTATTATCCTAGGAATCTAACAATATAATCCAATTCAATTTTTAAAATTATTTTCAAAGACTTCTATTTTTCTTCAATATTAAAAAGTTATGAAAATAATCAAAACATAAGTTTACACACCATAATGAACTATTTCGAGTCAAATGTAAGCTAATTCTCGTAGCGAATGAGGAAAAAATTGCCTCTTGTCAGATTACGCGGTCTTGAACAATACAAAACAAATGTATGATGACAACCAGTAGAAGCGCTTCTTTCACTACTGGGCATGGTGCAGTGTTGCTAACACCATATGTGCAATGCTGAGTGTGACACTCACTAGTTTGTAAGCTGTGAAGTTTTGCGCTTGATTGTCAAACGCCGATATGTCAATATTTATAAACCTCACTGACAGGCCACATTCGCATTGACATTGTTCGCGTTTCAAGATTATTGCGGACTTGTTATCAAAAAGAGTCTCTGCTGTTTATAATAATTTATGGGAGTAAAATGTTATTGTTTAATTGGAAATAAACCGTTAATGCGTTTAGTGCGCTTAATAATTTCCACGCTCCGCAGCAAACACACACTACAAGGAAATTGAAAAAAAATTTTATAAATGAATAAATAAAATAAATAAATCAAAGCTATGTTGCAAATTTTGCAGTATGACAATTCAATCAGATTTCATTTATATGTGAAAAATCGATAAATAAATGACAAAATCCGTTTCATAAGAAGCCGTATAGAAAATACAAATTTTTGTTTTTGTTAGTTTTTCTTATGTTAAACTCGTCGTCACAGTGGATGTCAGTGTCATCCTCATCATTGGCAGTAAAATGTGGCTACCGCTTTGCATGTTTCTTGTGAAACTATTTTGATGGTTCTGCACCAAAATTTTTTTTCCCTTATTTCGATTGTTGCAATATCTGCATGTGATGAGAAATCACTGTAGTATTTTTGCCGCATTCTGCTTCATAAGCTCTTCGCGTCGATTGTCTTTCAAATGTTTGACACAGCATAAATAGCAAAATTTTTACATAAGTATGCCTTGTGGATTTGGTACTTGAAGATGAATTTTCTTTTTTCCACATATTGGTACAATCATTTTACATGTCAATCCTAACTTCCAACTTTCACATTCTGACATATTTATGGATTTTATGTGCAACAATTTTTATACATGCACACCAGCTCAGCTTCCGTACTTTTTGTCTGAAGCCGACAACATCATAAAATGTGGAAAATGTTTTGTTGCTATTCACATAAATATGCATCAAACGTAAATTTTCGTTCTATCAGACAAAGAATTTTCATTAATTATACGTACAAGCCTCACTTTTACACAAAAGCATTTTAAATATTTGAGAGAAAAGTACTGTTATCAGTGAATCACATATATTGACAGTAAATAAAAATGTTCAATCTTTGAAAAGCTACAGCTGTTCGGAGAAGCTTTCTCCCAAAATAAATTTCAGAACTGCTGCTTGAAACCAAACATGAAATCATGTATTTGTTATTGGAAATTGGGTTGAAAAAGAAGCTTCGAATTGCCGCAAAACAAATGTCGGAGAATATAAACAAAAAAGATATAATAATCAGCCATAGCCAACTACATAATACCAAAAACTATTTATTAGAAATATCTTCTAATACATATTTGCACCTATAACTCATTTCACTGGGAGTATTCTGGGTTACTGNGGCTATTTATTAGAAATATCTTCGAATACATATTTGCACCTATCACTCATTTCACTGGGAGTATTCTGGGTTACTGCAAATTATGTAATGCATAGAAGTAATCGTTTCCGATTTTCCTTTTCTTGGATACATATGCAAAGGAAAAAAAAGCGATTAAGTGATGTCCGTCTATCCAACTGTATGTGGCCTTGAAAACTTCAGTTGTCTTTGAGATACATTGATGTAATTTAGTATCTGAAGTTATTTTGTAAAAAGTAAGGGCAAGTTAAAAGAACAATATCGGTCAAAAATAATAATTATTAGTGCGGGTACTTTTGGACATTTACTGCCAATATCACTATAATACGCTTAACAGCCAAATGCTTAATAGCATTGTACTGATATTTGGTATTGAAGCAATTTTGGAGCTTACAATAACATTGTTCAATTTCAGAAACATGTTCCACGGCTGACAGTCGTGATATTGGCAGTAAATGTCCAAAAGTACCCGCACTAATAATTATTATTTTTGACCGATATTGCTCTTTTAACTTGACCTTACTTTTTACAAAATAACTTCAGATACTAAATTACATCAATGTATCTCAAAGACAACTGAAGTTGTTTTTGTAGCTCTGATAGAACGTATAATCTCGATTTCACGGAAATAAACGTTAATAAAGCGTTAAGAAGCGTTTATGTGATTGTTCTTAAAAATTTGGTATGGATGTATTTTTGGACCTCAATTGGACATTTACTCCAGATTTCTTGCAAATTATCCTTAAAGGCAGGACTTTCATAGCTTGTCAGTGAAATTTGTTACTATTTTTATATTATTCTACGATAGTTTTCATAATTTAATAAATTGAGTGACTGATGGGTATTGTGTAGTCGGTTTTGACCGACTATTATATCGATCTTGTTTCACACGTGGCCAATGAAATTTGATACGTGTATATTATTTTTGGTCATAACTTTGTAAANCACACGTCGCCAATGAAATTTGATACGTGTATATTATTTTTGGTCATAACTTTGTAAAACCTAGAACGATCGATCGGGCACCTAAGAAAATCCAGACAGATATGATCAGCATTACCACAGAATTCGATAAAGCGATGTTCGTTCGTCCGTCTGTCTCTCTGTCAGCCTGTCCGTCATCAAATTCCTTAGAAAACGCGTGGGGCTAGAATTGCCAAATTCGGCACACAAAATGGAAAAATGTTAGATCAAAGTTTGAACTTGGAACCGGTCCGATCAATATTTCGGGTACCTCCAGTAAGAGTTGATATTTTGCAATGCAATTTCGTTATTAGGTGGGTATTCATAACATCTGAGTGTGTTCCAATTATGGTCAAAATTGAATAAAAATCAGAGGTACCCCCGATACTCGAATATGATCCAAATAGAGATTTTAATTCAGAACTAACCAAAAATTATTTGACTAACTAACTGCTTTGCTTCAAAAGTCGAGCAATTTTTTTTGACATGGAAACTACGAATTGCTTGAAAGATATAAAAACATATAGCTAGCAATGGCTTATTCCTTGAATACAATGTTTTCTACTTTCCCAGTTAAAATTAATCTGTTATTTCTATAAAAAAAAAACGCTAACCTGGTGTTTCGAATGCACCAGACAGGGTTTCCTTTTTTTTCAAATAGAAAATTTTGTTCAAACGTTTATTAGCAATGCAAGCCATTTGTGTTGCATGGCAAATGTAACACACACGTTATCCAGCTTCTACCTATATGACTAGAGTAACATTTGAAATCGATTAAGTTGTGTTTAAGTTTTCAGAATTTTTGTGCTGCGTAGCCACTTCTTTAAATGGCAAACGCACATCCATCTTACTTTGGCGAGTTCCGTGAAATTTCTTTGCCATTGTATTATTGTTTGTTCTGCTAAATTTTCAACATCGCTTGGCAAATGCCAACGAGCCACTCGGCAATCAATAATCAATTTGCTCATATGTGATATATGATATGCAGCGCAATATCATATCATGGTTTTTTTTATCAATTTTGCTATTCAGCAAATTTATGCCATAAAAATCCAGCACAAGTTTCATCCCTGCAAACGCAAATAAAAAATTGACCAAATCATAATAACAGCACTCATCAATTTCCATTAAATTTAATATGCTCTCTTGTACTTGGACTATCATATGGCACGTTGATGATGATAACTTGTACCATGCATTGGACGCTTGATAGCAATCATAATAACTATAATAATAATAAAAAATATGTGTAACAAAAAATAAAACGCTGTCCACTTACCCGCGGTCAGCTCTAAAAAGCTTTCTTCATAATTTTCCATTTACGGCATAAGAGAGAGAGAGCGAGTATGGGTATGGCGATGAGCAATAAGACATAAAATATTGTAACTTCTGCGAAATGGAGCGGTTGATAATAGATTTTATATCACTTTTCTCCGAGCACTTATACACATGATGACTATGAACAGCGAACACTGTTCATGCACATGGCAAAGTATGAAACTAAAAAAAATTTATTAAAATAAATGAGTGTGCTAAGTGAATGTTTTGATTTATGAGAGTAGTAAATGCGTACATCTAGGTAGATATTTACTTTTAGAACAAAAAAAGATTTACTTTGTATGAAATTAATTGCATACTTTTGGGACTTGCAGCACACGTTGTGCTGGACGAGCACTGTATACAACTCTTAAACATGCAACATACATTGTCTGTTTTATTTTCGCAAACATCAAAGTCGGTGCATTTTGATTTTAATTTAATTGAAAGCTCGCAACACGCTGATAGTTTGCTGCTGGTGGCAATAACTGCAGCACAGGCGGCAGCCACACTCAGGCTATGACTTGCCGTGTCAATAGTTGCGTTGCCATAGCGAATATTAAAACGGCAATCCGAACTGTGCTTGCTTGGTCAGTAGCTGCTGCCTTGCTAGCAAATCAGATTACAGCCAATTTTTAAATGACAGCACATTCTTCCATATGCTGACTATTAAATAAAGGTAAATGTGTTCAACAAATGACAATTTACAATAATTCAATTCGTTTTTGTTGCTCTGAAGCGGCGCGGAAGCCGCTGCTCAGCACGAACGCCGTAGACACTTAGCTGTCGATTAAATGAAAAACTATCAAAATGAGCAATCCAAACGGCGCAGCCAAACACACGTAATGCGTCAGCGCGCGCTTTTAAGCGAGGTGTTGCTGGTGCAAACTGGCCTTTCGGTGCGGTTTTGTTTTTATTTTTGCTTATTTTATTTTTTATTTTTTATTTTTGGTTTTTTTTTTTGTATATTTTTTCAATTCTGCTAATCGTGGTTATATAAAGCAGCTACGTCACACAACTAGTCATTGTGTTGTCATTGTAGTTGTTCAACAGAATTTTTACACGTTAAAAGCCGTGCAAAAAATTAAGTGTCTTCTTTTTTTATTACATTCACATTCGCTAGGAGTTGCTCGCAGTTGCACATTTGCTATTGTATGCTGGCCCTTGTTTGTTGTTATGTTCGCTGAGTGCGGCGACTCATGCCAATGCACCAATTATGGCCGTACATTATTGTCGTCATCATTACTTACAATATTCCTGATATTTTCTAGCCATTGCTGTAAAATGCAGTAATAATTTTATTCTGCTTTGCTTAATAAGCTGTTGGCAAACAAATGCATGTGTTAACCATTTGTGCATTATATGGTATGAAGCATCATTCAAAGTGTCTTGGATTTATGGGCATCGAATTATGCAGCACCGCTGCACAATTACTGAAATCTTAACTTTTTAATTACATTTTTCTTTAATTTTCAGTTAGCGAGTAAACAATGCTTGGTCCACAAATAATTCAATGATCCATATTTAACAAACGATTTTATTTTCAGTTCAAGCGCCTTAAGAATATAGCAATGTGCTCTGGAATCTACCCGATGTATTGATCGGATCTTAAAGAAATTCAAACAAACGATCAAACATTATCTTATAGTGTATGGTAGCCGAATTTGCAAATCCGAACCCGAGCCCTTCANCGATCAAACATTATCTTATAGTGTATGGTAACCGAATTTGCAAATCCGAACCCGAGCCCTTCATTCTTGTTTTTAACTATGCATAGATGGACGGCTTTTGTGTGATTTATACTTTCTGATATATGGCTTGCAAATGAACGGCTGATTCTTTGCCTTTTCTGTAAAAGCCTTTTAATGAAAAGAATANTCGGCTTTTGTGTGATTTATACCAGTCAAAATAAAGTTGACTGTTCCAACAGCCATTCTAGATTTTCTGATATATAGCTTGCAAATGAACGGCTGATTCTTTGCGTTTTCTGTAAAAGCCTTTTAATGAAAGGAATAGACTCTTAAAAAAAATAATAAATAAATGATAAATTTATAAATAAATAATTGTCTATTTTTTAACAAAATTGTGTACAGCGAGAACCCTAAAAACAAAATTATTATGAAAAAACCGATAATATCTTAATGATATTAATTTCGATGTGATATGTAATGCATAGAAATAATCATTTCCGACTATATTTTTCTGGGAGACATATTAATAGAATACAAAAATAGGGCTAATACCAATACCGGCTATCTGTCCGTTCGTCTCTCCGTCTCTGAGTACGGTAACTTGAGTAATGTTTGAGCTAGAGCAATGAAATTCGGTTTTTGAATATATTTTGTAAAAAATATTAAGATTAAGTTTGTAAACAGCCACAATGGATCCATAATTACGGGGACCTCCAAAAGAATGTTTTCTTCTTATTTCAACCAAATCAATAAACAAGTGAGGTTCTTCAATGTATTCTAATACATGACATTCAGCAAAATTAGTCAATAATTTAGGGCACCTCTTTTCTCCCTGATTTTTCGGAAATGAGTAAAAAATCCAAGTGCTTCATGACTTCATACTGAAATTTAATGTAGAACAAGATTTTTGTTATTGTTAAGACATTGCAATATTTCAGTAAAATCGGTTAATAATATCAGTTATCTCGCATAGAACGGTTTCTCTCGATATCGGGGAAATCACTAAAAAATCTATGTGGTTAATTGCATGCTACTGCATTTGTATGGAAACATGGGAGGAAAGTTAGTCAATAACTTCGGATACCTTCCATAGAATTTTACTTCGAAATTCACGGATGTTCCCTACAATTTTGGGGCCCTTCATCGTATGCAACTGAAATTTGTGACCTTGATATGAGCGGAATGAGTTTAAAATTTTAGATACTTTACATTGGGGTCCTATTCCAGATTTTATTGGATTATTGCATCTATCTTTTCTTTTTTTTTTTTTTTCTGTTTAATACAATTAAGATACAAATTTTAAGCAGATAATTCGATAACTACANGTTTAATACAATTAAGACACAAATTTTAAGCAGATAATTCNCTTTTTTTTTTTTTTGTTTAATGCAATTAAGACACAAATTTTAAGCAGATAATTCGATAACTACAATGTCATCTTTATGACGAACTTTAAGTGACCTGTATGGGTATTTGTGGCTAATTTGACGTTCTACAATTAGTTTTGAGTACTTTAACTACTTCGGAAAATGGTTTTTAATAATTGGGAATAAGTTGCAATGCTTTTGAATAATTTATTCAAGCACGTCAATCAAATCAAATTTTCATTATTCAATTTATCATCGTTGATACCAATATCTTTTCAATTCGTCTGGTTCTTATTCAGAAAGCACTTCATTAATTCTGGTGTTCGCTACGTGTCATGCCCACCTATGTACTTTGAGATGAGTTGTGACTGAACTATATGCCACCAAACCATATGCCAGGACTCAAGTGCACATGTTTATAATAAGCCTAGTCTCTGCAATATTTTTAAATTACATATCGATGAAAGATTGTTACATCGCCTGCTCCTGCAAGATTTTTACTAACATTAAATTCGTTCTATGGCTTAAATCGCAAGTTACTGGAACTTGATATTGGATATTAATTCAATCATTCATTTACATTGAGAATATCAGGAACCATTCGCTAATATCTTGAGAATTCTCGAAATAACCTTTACCTTTAATTTCGTTGTATTCATCAGGTAATTGACTGGGGCTATCATGGTTTTGTACAAAGTATGTAATGCTAAGAAATAATTGTTTCGGATTCTATGATTCTTGAAGACATACGCATATAATCAAAAAAATCTAAATAAACGATTTTCATCTTACAGTTTGTGTTTCTCCTATCATGATTATCATAGTAGTTTTTGATTAAGCGAAATGAATCCATTGCATTGGGGGCCTCTCATAAAAAATTGACTCCCGATCTCATAAAAAAATCAGAAAAGTTTGCAAACTACTGAATTGTAAATTGAAGCGGTTTCGAGTCATTACTATATTTTTCTTATGTCTATATCACTCCCACATAATATTTCCACCCGATTCCGATATTACAAAAAAACATGATTTATTACATTGCATTGAAATTTGATATGAAGGCATTTTTACGTAATTGCCCTCACATTCTACAATTCGGCCGAAATGAGTTCCAAATTTCGAGGTCCTGCCATAGGCGTTTTTTTCCTAAATTTAATTTAAAACTTGCTGGCATATATTTTGAATTTTTTGTAAAATCAATGACTAAGGGGTTTTAAGTAGTGGTCTTTGGAGACGCAATAAATCAAAATATTGACCATTTTTCTATTTAGCATTATTACTCATTTGGATTAACAAACCATACTTTATGCATCATTTTGTAACCATTTAAACGCTTTGTTAAAACTTGCCTCAACGTGTCTTCTGTAATAATCATATTTTTTGCTTTTTCATTTATCAATCAGTTTTATAGCATTCTAGCACAGATGGAATTATTGTTGTGAGCACAGTTGAGATGTTCTATGTCCTAACGGGACAATCTTAAATCTAGTTTGTTCTTAGCACCATATTTAAATTTAATAAAATTTAAAAACGGTTAAAACTAATCACTCGACTTGAGCGCATTACTAGCGTATTTCGATTTTGTTTTTTTTTNTTTCTTTTTAGGTGACAAGTAATAATCTTGAGCTGTTGGCATATAGAATAAGAGAAAATCCATTGCATGACCGAAGAGTTTAAAGTTGTTGGNTAATAATCTTGAGCATTTGGCATATAGAATAAGAGAAAATCCATTGCATGACCGAAGAGTTTAAAGTTGTTGGTTTTCATCGAATTCGTGTATACGCTTTAAAACAAATAATTAATATTATACAATAATTCGTTATGTAATAATTCGTTAGTTAGCTACAGCTGTAAATGTAATTTTTCATTGAAAAACATGAAGTTACTAATGTTGTGGCAACCGTCACTTTGCTTTACTAAAAAATAAGTTGCGATTTTCCTTTTCGATCCAATTAATTAAATTATTAAAATATTATACGGAATTTGATTTCAGTCATTTGAGTGAATGTTAAAAGCTTCATTACCATCCGCAGTACTTTAGCAGACAAAGCCTTATTTTAGCAGGTACTTTCAAAGTAATTTAAGCCCCCTGTGTTAGTTCACCCCATTGGTACTTGTTCGCTTCATTATTTTTTGTGTTTTGCAGTCATTCGCAATATGTCTAATAACTTTATTGCTACTTAGTGCTTTCATGCCTTAAACTGCTCTGTTTACGTATCGGATTACTTGAGTAATTATCATGCTAATTAACCCTTTTTCCAGTATTTGACATTCTTTTTTTTTTTTTATTACTTCATAAAATTGCTTATTACAAGAGGATTTTCTTACACTATGCTCTGTTGCTCAACCATGACCTTTACTTTTGCATTATTGACGCTTTTATTTTTCTTGCATTACGTGGAGCTTTGTATTATTTTTCAAATAAACGAGTAAAGATATAGCGACTGCGGCTTTTAGCTAGCGTTATTAGAATATTTATCAGGTTTTATTGTATTAAGAACAATATAAAATTTTGACACTAATGATTAAAAAATACCGGCTGCCAGCGCAATGTAGTAGTCTTAGGTTTTCATCAAATTGCATTGCATACAATATATTGGACTTGAAATTAAAATGCAATAATGAAATTAACCTTATTCAGTTATTTTTGGCTAAGTCACATTTTTAAGGCAAATATATATTTTTAAGATTTACATTCTGACAGTTTGCATAGAAAACCTGTTGGTGGACTTTTATGGAAATACAATGCGCTGTTACACTTGTAAGCCGGGCACACATCTTAAATGTGAGTAGTTGTAATTAAAGCTCGAAAAAACTTGCAAATCTCAGCTGTTAGCAAGATGTTGGTGTGGAAAGTTAGTGTGTGAAAGCGTCAAACTTGTAAGAATCTTTGTTGCTTATATAGGGAGAAGTACTTTCATGTCACTGTCATTAATGACAGAGAATCCATGTCATTAATGGAGAATCCACCATTTCATTACCAGTTATGTCCAAATATCCTGGGACAATCATCAGCGATTATNCCATTTCATTACCAGTTAAGTCCAAATATCCTGGGACAATCATCAGCGATTATTTTTATCTTTTCGGTTTGAAGATGCTTTTTCGTAAATAGGTAATTATTGCAGAATGGAAGTGGTCTCTATACACAGGTTTCAGCGTGAACAGCTGTCTGGAAAAATGTTGGATTTCGTCTGCATATTTGATGTCTTTGAGTATAGCGAAAGCTTTGGCAGTAACATGAGAGCAGTGAACGCAGAGAAACGATCTGTAAAGTTTCTCTCCACTTGCTTTCCGACTGTAGGATGATTCTATACTTTTTGATCTATTTTTTNCGTTTCTCTCCACTTGCTTTCCGACTGTAAAGGATGATTCTATACTTTTTGATCTATTTTTTTTTATCGTATTTCTTCGTATAGAATGCATTTAATTTTCTTAAGAACAACAAAATTTTCGGGAAAGGTTTAAGTAGACTGTGGTGTCAATTCATAGGGATTGGAAATGGTAAGTAATCCTAGCCGCATGGTCTGCCATGTGCTTGCTTATTATCGATAAGTAATGAAACAATGTTTTTGTAATGGCTTCAATGCTTATTTGCGTGAAATCAGGAATAAATTTCCTATGAAAGATACCCGAAGTTATGGACCGATTTTGCCGATTTACCAACTTGAACTTACTCAAGAAATATATGCAGAAACATAAGTTCATGAATATTTCATAAAAACTATTCAAGGTATCGAGGTCACAGATGGACGGACATNAAAAAATATATGCAGAAACATAAGTTCATCAATATTTCATAAAAACTACTCAAGGTATCGAGGTCACAGATGGACGGACATCGCTCAATCGAATTTTTGTTTTTTTTTTGTTTTTACATATGACTCCGAGAAATATATTGTCGGAAATTATTATTTCTGTGCAATACGTTCTTCATACAAACCAATAATACCATGGGTCAATTGACTGATGGGTATAACAATTGCTCACAACAAATGATCCATACTGAGACATTTCCATCATCATTCACGTCGTCCTCAATTCATACCAGAACACCTGATATGTTGACTGTATCCAATACCAAGAACAGCTTTTTCATCCACTTTTGCAATGTAATACTTTTTAGACTTCGATCCAAAAGTTGTACTGGCATATAGAATT
The DNA here is from genome assembly GCA_001015075.1 of Cirrula hians. NCBI lineage: Eukaryota > Metazoa > Arthropoda > Insecta > Diptera > Ephydridae > Cirrula > Cirrula hians. Next base: position 14,146 of record JXOS01017356.1, read on the forward strand.
TAGGAACTGGAATTTAGGGTATATAAGAGATAGAGGTTTCATTTGTATAAACGTCACCAATGAAATTGGTGAGGTATATATTATTTTTGACGGTACATTTGTGACACCCAAAACAAGTATTCGGAAACCTTCCAAAAAGACATATTGATATCATCAGCATCACAATATGAATTAATCTAGCCATGTCCGTCTGTATAGTAGTAGAAACTAGAAAGAAAGACTTGACCTAGATTTATTTAGATCGAAGTTTGAATTTCGCTAAGATCCGATTAAAAATTCGGGCTATACAGATACTGTATCCGAAAATTATTATATTTTGCAATAAAAATTTGTTATTATTTGGNCTGTATCCGAAAATTATTATATTTTGCAATAAAAATTTGTAATTATTTGGATTTTCAGCTCAGATAAACGTGGTCCAACAATTAGCATGATAAAAATCGGAAATAGCTCCAGGACACTTGGGAGCCTTAAGCTAAAATTAATCACAGACATCATTGAAATTTAACGACATTTCGTTCATGAAATGAAAAATATAATTAATGTTTCGATTGTCCTCATAACTTTAGTAAACCTAGAAATACTTGCAATATTTTCATTGGAATGACCATCACTTTGGAAGGAATTATAAAACGCACGATTAGTCATTGTTGTGGACTCCATTAGGTTGGTGCTGGTTGAATTTTATTATTTTAACGAAATCATGTGAAAAGTCCGAGTGAGTATTTTCGAGTGAAAAATTGCTTTAAGTAAGTGATTGGTAAGTGATGTTTTAGTTGGGATGATTTTGGATTTGCACAAGGATATACAAATACCACGGCAGTTGGTGCCGACATTTTAATTTTAGTAATCTCATTAATTAAGGATTAAAGTTAATTCCAAGTTGATTATTTATGTTAATGTTGTTAAGTTTGTTTTGAAGTTAACATGCATTGTCATGGATTCACTCATATCTTTATTATTTACCAAAATGTATGCAAGACGATCAAATTTAAAAAAATTCCCTATTTCTGTTATTATTTGAAATAAATTTGGGTTTGACCTAGCAAATGAGAGTTATTTGAAGGTATTACGTGATATAGACGATTTCTAAGTAATTATGAAATAGCGTTCACTAGCTCATAGAAACATTAGCGCTTGTTCAGAAACTGAAACTAAGGTCGAACATTAATAATAATGTCCCAGCACTGGAAGGCCACTTACATAATTTTTATACACGTCGCCAATGAAATTCCGTAAGAGTATATTGTTTTTGGGCATAACTTTGTAACACTCAGAACGAGCAATCGGAACCTAACAAAGTCTANTGTAAGAGTATATTGTTTTTGGTCATAACTTTGTAACACCCAGAACGAGCAATCGGAACCTAACAAAGTCTATACCGATATGATCAGCATCACCACAGAATTCGATATAGCGATGTCCGTCCGTCTGTCCTAGATACATGAAATCCTAGAGAGAATACATTTGGCTAAAACAACCAAATTCCGCTTACATAATCTGTGGAAAAATGTTATACCTAAGTTCGAACTTGGACCCGATCCGATCAATACTTCGCGTACTTCCAGTACACCTTTTTACCCAAAATTGGAGGCTTAACTCTACGGGAGCTGTAGGAGTTGGTCTTTTGCAATGCTTTTTCGTTATTATATGGATATTAATAACATGTGTGTTCTAAAACTTGTCGTGATTAAATAAAAATCAGAGGTACCTCCAGTACTTTTATATGGTCCCAATCGCGATTTTGGTGGATAATTTACCATTATATTAATTTAAACTTTACAGAATTTCAGTATTGAGTGAAGGGTTTTAAGCCAATTTAGCTAGAAACTTAATCAAATTTAACGAAATTTTAATATTGAGTTATCCTAATTATTATCAATACGATTACCCGAAATAAGCAAGATTGGATGTAAATCAGAGGTACTTCCAATACACCTAATACAGCCGGCTGAAACATTTTTACTTGCTATTTTTTTTTGTAAAAGACGAGGAACGAGGCAGATTTTTTATAATACCTACCGTCCCATTTTTTATCCTATTTGGTTGCTGCCTTAAAACTTGCCAAAAATTATTTTTGATTCAATTCAAAAGTCTACTTCATACTAAAAAGTATTTTTTCTCTCTCTGTATAAGATTTATCAATATGGGAACTCACAATGTTAGTTTCTCCAACGTTTGGCCAACATATTAAGCCAACGAGAGGAGGCAACTATTGNGTTTCTCCAACGTTTGGCCAACATATTATGCCAACGAGAGGAGGCAACTATTGATCGTAACGCTGACATTGATGAAATTGAAACAAGTCATGATTACGAACGGGCTCGTTTCAATCACTTTCGTAGTGGTTCCTGCAACGAAAAGAATGCCGTCCAAGTTGATTCCAAAACATACAAATTCTATACAAAAAAAAAACCAAATTATTGTTCTGCCAACATTGGAATTTGATTTCAGCTTTAAGTATGGTGTAATTAAATGTCAAATTCACGCATAGTTATGAGAACCTGCATGTGTCTTAGGCATTCATATTTATCAATGAATGCCATATATATATATACATATATATTTTAAAACAACAAGCATAAAATTCCCACAATAAAAATATGACTTCATAATTGAAATACATTTATATACATATTGATATATTTATATTCATTTATACATTTTATACGCAAATCACGAACGTCCTATAAACCTGCAAGTAGCTTGCGGACTTTCTCACAAACGTATGCAAGTCAAGTGGCCAGTTTAATGCCATTAACAACAGTCTTTCTACCACGCACTTCCACCACATAATTTTGCGTTTATAATTTAAACGTATGTTCACCGACAAGAAATTAAATAATATGCTTACAATTGTCTCTCGCTCTTTATGGCTCAGTTCTACGGTGAAATCAATTCAATTTTGACGTTTGTAACAATTTTTTTAGTTTTTTTAACTTCTTGTGAAACACAAAATGATCTTGGGCAAGCGATAATAAATATGACATACACTTTTTAATTATAAAGTAAGATATAATAAACAATCAAACGCGATTTATTATATATGAAATACAAAGTACACTTTTTGCGTCTTGAACTCATTCTAATTAAGTGACAACAGTGAGTGAATGTTATGGCTTCGTGCCAGGACAGACATATAGCAAGACGGGCAAGCCAACAACAAACACGCCAGACAACTTAAGTGAATGCAGAAGTCGTTTAATTAATATGCGGAGCATACTTGCATTTGATATATTTCTTTTTTTTTCCCATTCTTTGGGTTTTATTTAATTTTTTGTTAGGTTGTTTATTATTGCGTTTTAATGCTTTCATAAATGCCTCGCTGTTATTTTAGGTATGCGAATTACAAATGAGCAAATGAATATTTCTGAAAAAGCTTACGATGGCCAATAAAGATATTAAATATTGCATACACTTTCTTAAATTATTTTTTCACATTCTCCAAAAACATTCAAAACTCACTCAACGAATGTTCATTTTCAGCAACAAATATGCACGCTAGCACGAAATGGAACAGTTGCCAATACAATGTGCTCTTTTTATTAATTTGATTAGATTAGGTTAACTGAAAGCTGGAGCATAGAGTTTTTTTAGGCCCTCAGCTCTACAAGAATAGCTACGTTGCTTAAGTGTCCCAATTAAGGAGCAACGAGATCGTTAAATTATTCCGTTACCCCAATAAATTTAATTTATTTGTTCCTATCTTCGACATTTGATGAGTTTTTAATTGATTCCTGCTGCCCGCACTTCCTACATATAGTGTTAATCACATCCTTATGCACTGCGCTGTCATACAGTGTGCAGTCAGCTCCCAAGGTCAATCTCTGATCATTTCGAGAGAGTTTCACTACAAAGTTAGATAGCTTTTTATTCAATTAATTAATTTATTTATTAATATTAAATATAAATAAAATTAATATTTAATTAAAAGACGAAAAAGCTACAAAGCCATTCATGTTCTTGGTACATCTACTATAGAGTTATCTATATGTATTGCGCTCTCACCCTCCCTTGAAAGTAAATCGATATTAATCTTGAATTTCTACTCTGCTATAAAGTAATAGTTTAATTTATGTAATAAAATTAATACCCGTCCAGAAGTGCAGATATCATGGACTTACATAATGCAAAGAAAAAATTCTATCTGGGAAATATTGTAATTAGGACATATACATATGGTTACAAAAACAACACATCAACTTTTCAATACTACAGGCTTATTAGTTTTTAAGCTAGCATGATAAAATTTGTTTTCGAATCATATTTTCGAGTATAGCTCTCACACACTCACGTACCATCTGTTGTTGAAGCTATTCTATAACTCTTGCAGTAAATTGAAGCCGATAACCATCATTCACTTTGCACTTTCAGCCCTATACCGATTCTTTGGCCAATACATGTTCATTAAATTAAAGATGTCGCAAAATCTGCACCCAGAAACTAGTACTGTATTTTACGAGAGATGAAGACATAAGTCAATTGAAACTTGCAGTTGAAATCTTCGAACAAGCACACAACACATCTTGCTGTAGTGTTTTGACCCAGCAACATAAATGATTATCAAAATCATCAAGTTAAAAAACTCATTAGATAAGTACTATTCAAACTTTACCTGAAGTCCCGTTTGGCACCAACATGTTCAATCCGGTAATATCCAACCTTTCCGATACTTTTCGCGGTTCTGAATTTTTTTTTGAAAAGCCTTATGTGTTTTACCGCAACGCGGATCAAAAGGCCTCACTGATGAGATCCAATCGGAACCGGTCCTTATTTTGCCATTTGCTTTCTTGAACAAAAACCAATTAAAAACTAATATTTTGACAGTCTTTCCAGTAGAGGAGATCGTGCTTGAAATTGACTAACACCTCGATACCATATTGGGCCATCATAATAATAACNCGTGCTTGAAATTGACTAACACTTCGATACCATATTGGGCCATCATAATAATAACAAATAAATGCTTTAGTCTTGCAACAGTCTTAATTTTTATCTGAAGATATTTTGTAAAATGTCAGCTCAAATTCGTTAAAGGACAGAATCTTACAATAACTTCGGTTCCCTCCCATAGAAAGTATACCTCTGATATAACTTAAATAGTCATAAAAGCCAAGTATTTTTTTAAGTATTTTGATATTTAGTATGCAATCACTTTTGGTCCATCGTCATAGCATTATATAATTCAGTCTAAAATTCCGGGTACGAAGCCAATTGTTTCATGGTATGCTACTGAAATTTGGAATTTACGTTATTCCGATAACGTTCCTCCAATTGATTGAAATCACATACATCTCATAGGCGTTTTACAGGAAAATATTACATCTATCTTTTTTTATAAACATATTCCTATTAAAATTTATAATCTCAGCAGACACATTTCATCCCAAAATTAAATAACTGATGGTTATAATGTTACGATAATCTACATTGGTTTTATATACCTCGCCAATAAAATTGGAAAACTGCTTATTAGTTTTGGTTATACGCTTGATATACCTAAAAGGTGCGATGAGCGGCCTTCTGATCAAGCCATGTCCATCTGTTTTTTGCCTCTGTCCATAAACAAGCACTTTTGCCATAAGTAACAATACACAAGTTGGCACAATTTATCTTTGAACAAATGTTAGAACGAAGTTTAATTAAGTTAACATTTGGTGTCTCCAGCACATCTCTACACCAAAAATTTGGGCCTTTTATTTATATTTGTTTTATTTATATTTATCTATATTTTTTTTTTCAATTATTTTATTTTATTATTATTTTTTTTTTTGGGTT
>JXOS01017356.1:28408-41069 GCA_001015075.1 Cirrula hians
AAAAAAAAAAAAAAAATGGGCTTGTATATGTTTTGAATATATAATATAAAAATTGAATTGCATTTTATTGAAAATAACTTGGCAAATCTTTACGTAAACCAAGTGCTTGGAATTTTAGCCCCAGTTCGTAATTAGTAGGGTTGGACATGTGATTGTATATGTGGTGAGCATTCCGCGTACGGAAATCAAACACGTTACGGACAGATGCTGAATCATGCATATGAGCGATATAGTCTTGCCAATGGAGGCGCTAAATTTTCATTTATTATTTAAAAAAATATTCATACAGTTAAGAATCCTAACCAACGTGCCATAATTGTTGCAGTAGGCGCCATATAGCTTACTAAGGATTGGCAGTGTTGGTTCATAAAATCATTAAAGCAACTTTGCTTCCACACCGTACCGGAGAATATGCAGAATCTTTTAAATGTCTCAATCAGATAAGATAATTTTATGAAACTATTACGAAATTCCTAAAAATATCGAGTGAACTTAAAATTCCGGTAACACCTTTGTATGACAGACTTTTTTGGAATCTTATTTTCATTTTGGAAAAAACCTTTTAGATTTATTACCGAGGTGTTGACATCATTAGAGGTATATATATGCAATTACTTTTTGTATTTTGAAAAAAAAACATCAATTTTTAGATTAAAAATATTTTCCTAATGACACAACTTTTAATTCCAGACATTCATTCCTTAAATTAATCGAATAGCACTTTAAACATATAAGCTTAGGTAAGACCATTTCTCTTAATCCATATTAAACGTTCTTACATCGAACTATAAATCAAAGTTTAATATTCGAACAACAGAACAGCTACTGTTTTGGCTTCTGTTTAGATGTTTTGCAATGCCTGATGTTAACTTTTGGAAATTACATAAGATTGTGAATTTAATTATTTCATTTAATTATTATTACTTTTGTTTTTTCTGTTTATATTCACTTGGAATACAGCGCAAATGTTAGCTTTTACAAATGTCTTTTGCTGCTTAGTAGCTAAAAAATAGTACGTGTACGCATTGCCTGGTACAGGTCAACAGGTTGCTTACGAATCGAAATGCTTTCGTATTATTTATTTTTCTGGGTTTGCTTTCGTGCACAACGATATAGTATTTATTTGGCATTGTACATTGAACCATTTTGGAGTCATGCATACGAAAGTTATGCCTTCTATTAAACAGCATGAGAAAATTTTTTACATTTGTGTACTAGCCACCGGTGTTAATACCAAACCATGCGCAGCGAATATCTCATCTTGTGTTGTCTCTACCTTAATGGTGTTGTTTTATTTTTTATAAATTTTTTTGTAATTCACTATGTAGACTCGTGTATAGTAGTCGATTGGGAATTGTAGTTTTTAGTCATTTAATAGGCGCCACAACATGCGCCGAATGACCACTAAGGTTTCGAAAAAACATGAATTAAAGCTTTATTTTTAAAAATGTATTGGTTGAGGTTTATTTAAATTCTATAGCATTTTCTTTATACCAACGCTTATATAAAGGTTGCACCAAAATTGTTACTTATCTAAATAGCATCGGCAGCTTTGCAATATATACATGAATGAGCAGCATCTGTCTTGAGGTTTGTCTATTCTATGTCCAGCTGTTGATTTGTGTAGTCACTAGTCACTTAGAATTCATGATTCAGGAAGACTCAAGAATCTTGGGTGCTCTTTTTGGTTCATGTCAAAATTTGTGAAAATCTTACAAATCTGTCCAATCGAAAAGATGTTCTTAGCTGAAAAGTTCTTTGTTTGAAAGATATACAAAATAACTATTTTAACTGAAATTTCAGTCTGAAATTATTAACGATTATTTTGTACGGAAAATTATGTATACATAATTTCCAATTGTATTAAATATATAGGATGATCAATTTTTTGTTTTTCAAGGTTTCGATATTTTGAGTATTATAATATTTCGTTTCTATTAGTTTCAGTCATTCCAATATTATAATCTGTTGACATGCAGAACTGTATCCCAAATATGCTTTGTACATTGATTAAAGCATGGTAACTTAAGGTCAGTTTCTCAACTCAATTCCCAGCAAAAATTGTATAGTGCTTCAAGAACTCACTACTAACAAATTCCTTGTTTACAGATAATGTGTAGTACTGCTATTGTTATTAATGGAGAAACGTGTATGACTTTGTCTGATCTTAAATAATTTAAAGTTTCATAATTAACATGGGGATTTGCATAAGATCCATTAAAGGTCACAATTCGATTACGGCAGAAAAGACAATTGCTTAAAAAAAAATTGATAAATTATAAAATATCGATAAAATATCTTCATACACAAACAACTTACCGGTTGAAAATTTTGGATTAACACCGACATTCTTAATTAACCATAATATATAAATATTCTAAATGAAATTATATTTAAATTATCATAGCTCTTTCTTTATTCGTCTTTGTTTTTAAAAGATATACACATTATATTGTTTAAAAATTACACGTTTTATAAATCGAGTTATGGGATATTCAATTTTAAACGCCTAGAACGGTTACACAAAAATTAAACAAATGAAATGATTTCCAAAAAACGTTTGCGTTGGGGGTATTATGTGTTCGTGGAAAATATGTTATGACAAATCCATAGAATAAAAAGTAAAACAACAAAATGAAAAATATCTAACTGTCCGGGAACACCATAACTGAAATAATTTTTTTCCACTGGGGAATTTCGTGGAAATCAGCACAAAGGATNAATTTTTTTCCACTGGAGAATTTCGTGGAAATCAGCACAAAGGATTGAAATTTTGAATAAAAATCAGTTAAGAACTTTAGGTACCTCCAAGTGACGTTTAACCCCGAATTCCATAGTGTTTCGTTCCATGTTATTGATGTTGGTGCATTTTGTGTTGTTGCCATAACATTCAATAGTGTGATTGAAATTGGCTAAGAATGTGGGTTAAGTCCCTTATGAGTTTTACCCCCAATTTTGATTTAATGAGTAGAATGGCCCTTTGTTTCATCGGTGCCCCCCAACGACGGTTTTCCTGGCTTTCACTTAGATGGGTATAAAAGCCAATATACTCATCGGTAATTAATGATATTGGTGATTTCTGCATTGTTCTGAATTTTCCATAATACTCCTTATTTTGAGGAATATCGGAGAATATCATTATCATCTGCTACAAGCATGCAGCCGACTATTACCTTTATCTTATTTGTTTAGCAGCTTTTATTGAAGTGTATGGTAATTCTTAAAAAATCGGGTCCCTCTGAATAAAATAAAAAAAATTTAGTTACAGATGTTCAAATCAAGTATTGGTTACAAATGCTGCAATGCTCAATTTGGAAACTTGCGATAAATACATTGGTTTTTATGATAGTTTATGTCAATTCGAGAATATCATTAAAATACCAAAACTTCGCAGTCAAACGAAATTTAAGTAACTTCCGGTGAAACAACTGGTATGTGCTTTCATTTAAGTCAAATCAAGAGTAAAAGTTCNAGTGTTTTCATTTAAGTCAAATCAAGAGTAAAAGTTCTAATGATAGCATGGTAAAAACGTTTACATCACAAATTTCAATAACATGCAATAACACATCAAGCGTTTATTAAATCGGGAGTAAAACTCAAAGGGTGCTTGTCGATGTTATGGACAGAGTCGGTGTAGCCTATTCATGAAGTTGAACTTACTTCTTACAGAATACACCAAATAACCACTACTGAAGGCATAATCATCATATACGGATATCACTCAATTGCATTATACCCATATCTCTGAGATACATATTGGAATCTATGTATTGAATTGAGGATTTCTATGCATTGGGCAAAGCATCAATGATTTTTATGAATTACTAACGTTGCATAGACCCATTATAGCCCTAATCACTTGACCTAAGCCTTACAATCCAAATTATATTATCAATTTACAGCGGAACTTTTTTTTTGTCAAAGTGTCATATAACCATTTTTAAATTGGTTGTGTCATCGTTCAGCGTAATAATTTTAATTAAATAATTATTTAAATCCTGCAACATTAGCTATTGCGTTTAATGACAAACATTCGCATTAAGTGAATTTCAGTAATTAAATGTCATTTACTATGCCAATGGCAATACAATGATTGTAAAAAATAAAGATTGGAAAATAAGAACAAAATTCAAAAAATTAAATTTTACAAAAATATGTAATTTCCGTTGTGTCGAATAGCAATTCCGCTCGTGAAAAAATAATTATTCAATCACCTGTTCAATAATAATTCAAGCATCAAAGCGGCACCCACCTACAATCATTGAAAAATCGGTAATTTCTGTATATGTATATGTGTATTAATTGTTAAAAACTATGCAAAAAAATAATTTAAATAAATAATTGATAATCAGAAACAATAACAACATGAACAATAATATTTTCCTTAACGCTTCACTAGCGACGCACCTCACTTTTATAAAAATAACGTATTATCAAATCAAAGGGAAACAAATAAAAACGTAAATTGTCAATAATAAATTGGAATTTGAATTTCAATGCAGATTTTTATATCGAAATTAATTTAAATAATTTATTTTCATAAGTCAAACAAAGATATGCACATCAAGCTGATATGCGTATACCTGCAAAAGTAGCAACGGAAATGCTTCGATTTACTTGTCTAGAGCACAAAACCCGGCCGGATGTTGGGGCCACACAATGCTTCGGAAAATCGTTATATTAAATCATTAATAAATATTTTTGCATAAATTAGAAATGTGTTTTAAAATCTGTATATACTTCCAATTAAGTATATTTATGCGGCTATTACCGAGTGTTATTGTATCATGAATATTGGAGCTTATGAAAGCCTACAATATTGTGGCTTCAATTTCTATGGCTACATTATGAACACATGGATGCACGAAATACTGTAGAGTACTTATAATAGAGAAGATTACGAGTTTATTGGAAATATGCAATTGATCGCATTATTGATTTGGTAGAATTTACTGAACCAGTTGTATTTTTTTACGGCATGTAGCAGCGCCATTTCAACAACTTCCACGCCGTTGATCATTGCCAATAAATAAATATTGGACAATAATTATAGACTTCCCAATTGGTGTTGAATTTTTTGTATAATATTCAAATTTTTGTCAAGGATTTCGTAATTATATTATGGTTATAATATGATCCATACATTATACCTATCAACATTCGATTTATTTTAACACTATTTTAATGTGGTTTGTTTGATTTTGGATCAGCAAGGTCACCAAGTACATCACTTATGCAGTTGTAATCTCCCACAGCATTCAATATTGATTTTCAATTGTCCATTCAAAGTCTTTTCGACCGACGGGCGATAACCGTCCGTTTGTCAGTGATTACCCTAATTTGAACAGGTTTTGAAGTATACCCAAACTAAGTAAATGTATGAAATCGGTGCACCATTTCGAAAAAATTTTATTCAAAAAAATCAAAAACTATTTATAGCCATGGTATTAATCACAAGTACTTTTAATTTTATATACATATATATGAATCGGAATAATTGAATAAAGAAATTAAAATTCGGTTAACAATTCCCAAGCTCTCCAATGCACCAGCGCTCTAAAATTTACAAAATTGAACCACAGTTTTTGGTTTTACTGTATGAAATTACGTTTTTAGGAGTTGTTGTAGTTTCTTGAGAAACCCCGCCAAAAAGGAGTGTAATCGGACTTGTATTTAATTTCAGATTCTATTAATATCTATTCCAGAACCATACAATAGGAAATGTTTATTTCTATGGATGACATATTTTATACAAATAAGGATAGGAGTGATTGGTATGAAAACCTTAAATTCCTCATACGATGTCTTCATTCAATTAAGGTGCAGATGTAATACTTGGATATGAATAAGTGGACAATAAAATGTAGTTAAAAACTTTTTTTAAGATTCACCAACATATGGTTCTGAATTTCATTCTGCAATAAATACTGATTTTACATACCCATTCGCAAGACCTGAAATTTTAATTCACCTTTTTGAAACACTCGGCCTAGGCAAAATATAGAATTAATTTATTTCAACATATTTGGAATTGGTTTAAATTAGATGGAATTGAGCTTAATATGATGTATGGTTTATTCCGCATGAAACCTTCCTTGTTGTTGTTCGTGAATTTATTCGAAAATTTCTGTTTTTATCACGAGAATTGGTTTATATTATGTCGTCCTTGTTATACAATGTCATTAGCTTCTATTAATTTTTGTGATAAATTTACAACGAAATCCTTAATTTTGATGACTTTGGTATTCAAAATTAGATTAGAATAATTTCCAACGATTAGGGTTTCTTGGCATTATTAAAGTTTTGCGTAAAACATACCAGGTATACTAGGATTTATAACAAATGTATGATGAACTTATTGGGTTCTGTGCGGAACAGGACAAAAGATATGAATTTTTACCAGATACCTGTACTCTGGTNTGTGCGGAACAGGACAAAAGGTATGAATTTTTACCAGATACCTGTACTCTGGTTAATCATTAATATCACCCAACACGGATCTTTAAATTAGAGATTGTTTATGGCAATGTCATAGCAATTACAAACTTTTGATGAGAATTGTGGGTTAATTGCAATATGTCTCCTTTTTTTATCTATATAGGCATATAGCCGGAAACCCGGATTTTTTTTTTTAATCTGGCCCGTTTTGATTACTTGCCTTGGTCGGTGTCTACTTAAATCACAAATTTTGAAGTAGAATATTGGCTTTGAAACACTATATTTGGACAGTAAGGAAGTACTGATGTCACTTCTGAACTTTATATGATCACGTCCATCTTTAGACAAATTGATGGGTTCAACCAATGTCATATTAATAAAAAATTTCAGAAAAAAGTAAACCTATTAGTGGCTTATAAAACTTTAAACATTTATTTTCTATTTTACGGTACAAAAAATAACTTCGTGGAATTTGATTAATGATTTCGTTTATTCCGAATACATAGGTATACCATTATATTCGCCTCCACCTAAATATGAAATTGGGTTGATTTTGACAAAATAGGTGTACTAATTATTGCAATTATATCAATTTTTAAGGCTATAGTAGCCCTTAGGCCCCAAATCTAAATTATGAGTTGTACTGGAGGTACCCGGACTATTCATTGGATCGAGCTTAGATCAATCTTGGAACAGAATTGCTCGAGTGCTGTGCAAGTTAAAGTAATATATTTCAAACTCTCTGGCTAGTACCTCAATCGAAGCTTGATGTATTTGTGTTGCTATTTGATATATTTATTGCAATAATCAGTGACATTTACATTTACGTGTCAGCCGATATTGAAGAAACAGTTGAGTTAGAGTTAATAAAAACTGAGCACCACAATGTATAACAATGCGCATCAGACTGGATAAAGTATTAATATTATAACAGATTTAACAATCATTCTATTCCGTATCCAGTCTATTTGTGACAAACAAAATATTCCTTTATCTAAAATATTCTTTTATCTAACCGCCACTGCTTAAATGCGCTGATATGCGTAATCACTTTAATAATAGGATAGCTCCTACATTAAAACAAGTGATTACCTTAAACTTGCGGGGCTGCATTTGCTTTCTTTTAATAACTTCACAGAACATAAGCTCTGGTTAATGCAAAGCAATAGAGTTTATTAAGGTTCCAGATTGTAACCACACAAAAAAGTATTTGGAGCAACCAAAGCCTGCACCTAAGCCATCATATTCGGTGGCTTTCGGTGCCATCCAGGTTGAGTTTTCGATCCTTGTCAGTTAATTTTCAGAAGAGATCTGAATATATCTTCTAGCTGGCACGCATTTCTGAAATAAACGTACATATAAAGATACGCCTTGCATTTATATTCCATTCAAATTATTTAACCACGTTTGAAATTATAGATTCAATTGTGTGTCAAACTCTCAATTACCTACAAGATATAAGATTTGAAGAAATATTTATTACAGTTTGTTCAAATACTACCTTCGCAAAAAATAATTAATTACCAACTCCATATTATTTTTCATCAGTCGTTTGGGGCACTGGAACGAATCAATGGTAACTACAGCTTCCAATGCACTGCAGTTAATCGCGAGACGTCTCGATTATAAAATTGATTTTTTTCAAAACATTATTTTAAGAAGCTACTCAGTAAGTATTTCATAATTCTTCACCACGAACGAAGGTATTCGCAGAATTAAATTTCACTTTGAACCGAGGTATCATTCACCCATTTTTATTTTTCTATAAAACATCAAAAATCTCTCTAGCTTTATAAAAGCAGACGAGTTTCAATTATTTTAAAATAAGAGTTGTTTGTAGTATCTTTCACTTTCGGAAATTTGTATGTCTACTCGCCATAGATCTCCATAATTGGTTCCAAATATATGTTTTTTGGAGGCATTTTTTAGGGAATCGAAATATAAACGCTAAATACCGATGTCCGTCTATCCGTGCGCATGATATCTTGGGTTATTTTTTAACTATTTTGTAAAAAGATAGATAGAGTCGTGAAATTGTGTCAAATCCGTCGTTGATTTCAGAGACCTCCGAAGGTTGTTNGTGTCAAATCGGTCGTTGATTTCAGAGACCTCCGAAGGTTGTTTTTAACCGATTTCGGGAAATCCAAATACATGGCTATCTGTCTGTACGTGAGCATGATATCTAAGATAATTTTTCTAACTATTTTGTAAAATGAAAGGTTGATTTCATAAGTATGTCAAATTGGTTATTAATTTCGAGGGCCTTCCATTTGGAATTTTAGCGATTTTACGTTATGTCCATTTCATTCTTCGATTTGGGTGAAATCGATTATTCATCTGATGTTACTGGAATTTGGTATTGCTGCTTTTAATGAATCTATGAAATGAATTACTGATAGGTATTATGCAGTGGTAATGACGGACAATTACGACTATCTTGATTATAATGATAAATAGTAATGATGTTAAATGAACAATATGAAATGTGAAATATAAGTTTACAATATTACAGTATCAAACAAAGAAAGAAAATGTGTCCGGCATTCCAGGATTTCGGGTTTCTCGGACTGCATGCTTTATTAAAGGCATATGAAAATGTTTCCCGTTATGCCGATAATTGTCTCAAAATTGATCAAGCCTTGTTTATCCGTCCGTTCATCTTTAAAAATTTGGTAGAAATTAATTTCGAAGAGTTAAGTGTAAAACTTTTATGAAATTTGATGAACGGATCTAACATTTGCAGTTNTTGGTAGAAATTAATTTCGAAGAGTTAAGCGTAAAGCTTTTATAAAATTTGATGAACGGATCTAACATTTGCAGTTCTCTTTAGTAATCAAAAATAGGCCTTAATGCTATATATAATTTACCTCAATGGACAGTTGATTAAGGGCATGATTTGATAGTATATTTAGTATCGAATTATTTTCTGTGGTACTTCGAGTACTATTTATAGAAGGAAAGTAATTGGATGAAAGTGATGAAAATAGTGTCAAGCACCAGCCTTAGGAGTCCGCATAGAAGGTTTTTTGCCAAATTCGAAACACAATGCAAAATTGAATCTCACTTAAAACACCTATGGTATATTGTTTTCTAAAGTTGAATTGATCATATCGGTATACGTATTTTATAATATTCATTAATGATGAAATTTCAAGAAAATAAATTACAAAGAATATATACATACATTTTTAAAACAAAACTTGAATCGGAAAATATACGAAATGAATAAAATTTAATTTGTTTTTATGGTGAGACTTTGCTATCATTCCAATTTCTCTTAATACATATATATTACTATACAAGTAANAGGTGAGACTTTGCTATCATTCCAATTCCTCTTAATACATATATATTACTATACAAGTAACGACCGGTCTTCAGTAAACATATGCAATTACACTTATCAGAATCGTTCTAAGAGCCACCAACATTCATTCTCTAAAAATTGTAATTATTCCTTATTCGTTTCAAACTCAGTTAATCTACAAAATATTCAAGCTTATCCTTTAAGAAATATCAAGTGCAGTCTTCAAATATTGTTTGACTGAAAATTCGAAAAAACTAATATACTTACATCAGTCGTGTTTGGCCATTTGAGTGAACAAAAATTATATAAATAAATAAAATACCATATGAAAAATTCCAATAAAAAGTGCTGGCAAATAAATAAAATATATAAATTAAAATAAAAAGTGCGCGTACATTTTTCTCCCAGAATTGTTCTGCCTTAATATTAATTTGGTCCATTTATATTTTATTTGGAATTTTTAAATTGGTAATTTTGCTTGTCAATAACAAAAGCCGTTGCTAACAAAACCTTACAGAAATTATTTAAAGTTGTTGTGATTTCTCATATCGTATTTGTTGTATCATACGGCAGGCGAACAAGTTTAACTACAGAATTCAGCCCAAAAAATAATTTTAAAAACCCAAAAAAGAATCAGATCAACCTTATTTGTTGCAAACATATTGTTTTTGTGGTGCGTCGCAAAAGTGTTTTGAAAATAATAAAAAACATGGCTATGGCTTTAGTTTATGATGATAAGGATTTAGCCAACAACAGCTGCGCACAAGACTGATCAAGAGTTAGCCACATGTAAGCTTTCAAGCACAGCCCAGACACATCACAAAGTATAATTCAAATTCAAAACCAAATTTTAAGAAAATCACAATGCCCAAACAACAACAATGTGTTGCAAGAAATTTGAAATTAAATGTAGCGACCTTTGAACATTCGAGCATTTCAACTCAAAATGCCAAATAACTGAGGGTTTTGCAAATTGAAATTCCCTATTTAACTTGATTGGTATCCACTTAAAATCTACGTCATTTCACTACAGCCAAGCGTTATTATAAATTGCTCTTGCATTTTCAACTGAGTACAAGTAGGTAACTTTAGCTTAATGTCAGCGTGCAGCATGTTTTGTATACAATTGTTGTTGTTGTTTTACGTATGCACTTACGGTTATGACATTCTTGACCAGCGTCGCCGTTTTTACCTCTGCATATGCGCGCTGCCCAGCATACGCGGTAAACGGTTAATCAATTGGCTCGTTGACGAGCGAACATTGGCCAACGGCCGCATGGTCGCATTGAACGCTTGAACTCATATATATATATGAACAGTAGCATGCGAGATAAATCAATGTGTCAACACCTCTTTTTGTGCTGTCAGTTTTTTATGGTTTTCGATGATTTCAATTGCATCGATGCCGTCACTCGTCGTGGCTGCACCTTCTGTGGACAACGCAAAAAAGCGCTAAAGGGTGGCGGGGCTAAGAAATATGACAGCAGTTGCCTATAACGCATTTAGTTATTGTCGTATTTGCTGCTTCATTCAGGACCGTGTGTATGTGTGTGAATGTGTTTGTGTGGTTGCATTGATCGGTACAACAGGCTATTTGGTTACCGTATTGTGGTGACTAGATTGTGCGGCAGCCTCGTTTAATTTCTGAAATATGTCTTTTGCCAAACCATAACTTTGGCATTGCGGTTACGAGTGCGTGCTCGAACTTGCGAGCTTCTGTGTTTAGTTCGTACAATTCAACTGGATCAATTTCTGCTGAAATCCGTTTTTGTGCGATTTAAATTATTATTTTCTCGTGTTCTCGTTTAATATATATTTTTTTCTTCAGCCGCTATGCCACTTGTTTACGTTTTTTCTGTCTGGCAAAGCTTTTTGAGCAGAGATTTATGGCAGACCTCTTTCATTTTAATATATAAAATAATAAAAAAAATTTAAGGAAAACGTTTAATAAAAGGTTGAGTAATACCATAACTGGCAGCTGCAAATGCAAACGAAGCAATACAGTAAATAACAAATAATTATACTGAATAAAATAAATTGGTATAAATGCGCTTAATTGGGTGAATTGCTTTGTAATTTTATGGCTAACCGTACGAATAGAGTCGGCCGAGTAGCTCGTGCGAGAGCAAACAGCTGTTAGCTCTGTACGATATAGGTGCGATCATTGTACGTGTAAATGAGCTCAAGATTATCTTTGGGCAATATTTATTTTTTTTTTTTTTTTGTAAAACGCGCAGTATTACAATTCTTTGATATAGGATACATTTTTTAAGTTGCAGTTTAATTTTCCTCTTTGACAAACATATTGAAATGTTAATTTTATTCATTTTTATACCAATTTTATACCAATTTTTAACCCATATATGACTGGGGTATTATGTGTTTGTGCAATGTCTGTAATGCATAGAAATCATCGTTTCCGACTATATGTTTATTGGAGACATGTACATAGAAGTTAAAAAAGTTTCGATTGACCGATTTCCGTCTGTCGGTCTGCGTAGTTTTGATGAAATTTGGTATGTTTCAATTTCACGGTCATTTCGCAGAAAAGCTGAGTATTCATCGTATTGTACTGAAATTTGGTATTGTCAGAACATTTAGCAATATGCACATTACCCGTCCATAAGTTCCTTTCATAGAATCTTTTCTCCTGGTTAAATGACTGATGGGTATTATGTAGTCGGTCCTGACCGAGTATTAAATCGATCTTGTTTTGTTTACTTCTATAAAAACATGAAAAATTTATACATTCATACATTCATGGTTCAATCAAAATTGCAATAGGCGGTAAAATCCTAATACTCTACAGTCTATATTTACCCTTTTCTACGTAATATTGCATTTCAAACGCTTCAATTGATTTAATCAANGCTTTTATACGTAACATTGCATTTCAAACGCTTTAATTGATTTAAT
>JXOS01017427.1:0-15148 GCA_001015075.1 Cirrula hians
ATATTGAATTATGGAAAAAAAGGAAATCGAATAGGATTAGAATTAAAAGTTAATTGATAATATGAAGAATTTAGATCATAGCTCTGGTATAAACCATGTATAAATGATTTGCATTTTTTTGTCAAAATTGAAAATTCCCAAAATTGCAATTGCATATTTTTCAAAGCGTCTAATTTATCAATGCAAAACATTAATTTTTAATGTGTAATCATTCAGATCCAAGCAGTCTCTTTTCTTACTTAGCTACCTACGCCTACTTGACATTCCGGCTTCAACGATTCTATGTCTCATCTTAATGTTTTGAAGGAGGAACAGCATTTTTTTAAGAATGGTGTACACCGTCATTATTAATCCTTTTCAGCACAATATAAGTAATGTTTAAAAAAAACAATTTCTCTGATAATTATGAAAATTAAAACAGAACTGAACAGCTTGATTTCTTCCAGACTACGAGTTCAACTTCCGAGATAATCTCCAATTGAATGAGCAGAAAAATTCACGTTATGAATTATTAACATTTATTTAGTATTTCATAAATTATTATAAATTCATGTTTCAATTATCTTTGTTGAAATTCCATTCTTTTTTACTTCATCGTGAGGAAGAGAAACAAATATGATAAATTCATAAAGTAATAGTTATTCATTGGGTGAAGTACTTGAATTCTCACAAAAATATGTTTTGGAAGAGATAATATATGTGCCAGACATGATTTAGTATTGTTAAATTTAAAATATTCTTGACATACTCAAAATCTTTTTTTTATAGGAATTTAAAAATAAAGATAATGTAAAGTAAATAGAAAATGGATAAATTAATTATAACTAAATTTTATTCATTATAATTGCAGAACATGGATTGGAAAATAATTTTATGCCATTTTCTGTTATTGTTGGTTTCGAATATATCATTATCATATATTACCTTTTCTATTTGTAATTTATTTTATAAATTTTCATTTACAAATTCATTGGATTGAAGAAAAATAAAAAAATTCTCTTGCACAAATTTAAATGTATGCGATATTCGTTTGGATGCCTCATAAGACTGTTAAAGTCTACTTGCTTAGTAATAACAAAACTAATTCATTTGTATGAATTAATGGTTTTAACATTTAATTATCCTTTTTATGCGTAATAAGCGCATTTTCAATTTCTTCTTTGGGCTGGTCGGTATCACCCCATCCCCACGTGGCATGTGTACCATCGCCAGTACGTTTAACACGCTTTTTTATTATATCAGCAGATACTGACTTTAAGTCGTATGCCCAACCAATTTTTGCGAAAAAATCAATGAACGCAGTGGTCATGTTCATGGAATATTTGCCAAATTCAGCAGTTTTGTAATCCCAAGGAAAGACATGGTGATAGTTGTGCCATCCTTCTCCAAAAGCCAATAGAGCTACTGATGGGTTTTCAGACGGATTTATGAATCTAATTAACAAAGTTAAAGAAACCTTTATTATTATTAAAACCTTTTTCAAATGTACTAACCTGTCATAAGGTTTGCCTCCAAATTTGTGCGCGGCACTGTTAACCAACCATGTTACATTTAAGATGAAGCACCAGCGAAACATGGTAGCAACAAACCAAGAATTTAAAAAACTTTCATTCCAATAATACATTGGAATTGTGGTTGGAATTATAAAACATGCAAACGGCATCAATAACATGTAGTATCTTTTTTAATAAAATAAATGTGTATTCAGTTATTTTCATTTCTTTATATAATTCTACTTACTTTTTTTGGAACATTAAAACTGGATCAGCGCGTAAGTCAGATAAATCCATTCCTTTGCCTTTAGCCTTTACATCAGGATGTTTTTTACATAGCAACCATCCAATATGAGAAAAAAAGAAACCACGAGTTGCATTGTGAGGATCAGCATCTGTTTCTGAATACTTGTGATGAACACGGTGATCACGGGCCCAGTGATAAGCGGCATCTTGGAATGCAATTGTATTGAAAATTATCAAAATAACACGTAACGGCCATTTAGCTTTATATGAACGATGTGCCCAAAGTCTATGCGCGCCAGCAGTAATTCCGAGACCAGAAATAACGTATAAAAAGAATGCTGCAAGTAGTAATGTTTATTTTTAATATAATTTTTCTGACTTAATGTGTCTAGACTTAAATTGCATACACTCGCAAGCAAAGTTTATCAGGCAACATTTAAAGGTCATAATTTTGAGATATTTACATGCGGTTATCAGCAAAAATGCCAAATATTAACTAAATTTCATGCTACCTTATGACGTCTACGTTAGTAACAACTGATTTGGTGTTAACTGAACTTACCAAATGCAATTGTTTGCCACTTGGCAGACGTGCACATAAGCCAAGCACCATATAAGGCCGCAGCATGTAAATAACCGAAAGCAATAATATTACGCCAAACCAATTTGAGTTTTCGTCTATCCGCTTTTTTCAATTTTTCAATGTCTTTGACCAATCCTCCATCAATTGTTTCAGCATCGCATTCAAAAAGGACACCAGTAGAATTTTCTGTTATATTTTTTTGAGTTCCATTGGAAACTTCATTGTCCGCATCAATTAATGACTCTGTTATTGATTGTGATGCAGCTATGGCGTTTGGTGGCATTTTGCTTCTGCAGTGAAAAAAAAAATTAGAGGTAAACCCAACAAATTTGAATGTTTTAATAAAAATAATTGCTTTTAAATCTATTGCTTTAATATAGATATTACTTAATATTTTGTATTTTTTCGGAATGCTTTAAGCCAATTGAATGTCGGTATTTCTAATTTCACATTGACATTTAAGATTTAATACGTATTTATTTATTCTAAATGATCTTGACCCTCTTAACACAAAGCTACACAGAGGTCTTTGGTATTTGGCTTTGGTCAATCACATTTTCGTTGATATGTATATTTCGAATTTTGTTTGCTTCAGTGATGGTTAAAGTTTAATTTTTTAACGCACATGGTTATTACACATGAATGCTTGATTTGATTAACTGTGACCTCAAGTGTTATACATTTTTATTTGGATTGTATTAAATTATTAAACCTGTTTCGTTTGCTTTAGCCCTTTAAAAACTTTTGATCAATTAATTAAATTAATATATATATATATTACCCAACCAGCGCCAATATTTTACCTGTGACATAAAAATTCGTTTGGGAAAAATCGATAAAATTATCTGTCCTTGTTGAAGGATTTTCGTCAGAGCAAAACAAAATTATAATATACCGGTTCAATATGAAAAAGTATATGGGTCACTGTTAAAATTCTAACAAGTAGCTGAGGTAACTTCAAAAGTAACATATCAGCTGTTTAGTTATGGCTGACAATTCAATGAAATCTATAACGATGAATTTACGAACATACAACTATAATAGTCTATTGCTGGTTAGTTATTCATCGGAAAAATAAAAATAATAGATTAAACACAACACATAAATTATACAAAACATAAAATATCAATATACCAATTATTGTTTCCACTAAGTAATTAGATCTCTCATTGCAAAATTACTTAACAGATAAACAGATTTGTATACAAATTGTAGTTTTATAAAAACATCAATTATTAGGAATTTATATTTTCAAACAAAGCAAGTTATACACATTCACTAGAACAATAAAAAAATGTAAAATATTTGGAAGAAATTGGAAACTTAAGCGGTTGATGGGTAAGGATTTCTTATATGAAAAAATAATGTTTTGCATATTTTATATTATTTCACAAAAACGTTTGAATATAAATAAACACGTATTCTTATTATCCCCAATTCAAAAAATTATTAATAATAAAACAAAACTCTTCACCTTTTTTTGAATTATTATATTATATTTTTATTGAAACTTTAAGACTGACAATTCCACCTCGCGTACGCAACATATCACAATAAAATTTTAATTAATTGAAAATCGGATCTGATGATTTGGAATATAAGAGCAAAGAAAAAGCTTTTTCCCACAGGAAAATGTCATAATTTAAACTTAAAAATCATATGATGATAAAGCTTTCAAGTTCTTCTTACACAGTAAACAAATTTATTTATTTTCGAAAGTTCCAAAATAAACTTTCTAAATTATTTGACATTTAGAACAATATTTTCGATGTGCGGTTCATTGTTTTTTATTCATTATTAATCAATTTTATTTCTGAAGACGATGGAAGTGCTAGGTGGAGCCTCGAACATGAGATAACACATAATATTAAAATTTATATGTAAATATGAAAGAATTATATTTTCAGTGGAATGGTACAATTTGTTAATGTTTACTTCGTTTTGTTGCATATTCAGTTTGTATTGAATATTTTTTTACTTTGTAAATCAGTCGCAGCTCTGTATTATTTAACCTTGGCAATGAACTTGCTTTTTCAAGTTCATATTTTGGATATGTTTAATTATATAATTAGTTTAAAAAGAAATATGAAATACAAATGATAAATAATTTGATATATTATAGTATATGACGAAACTTTAAACCCAAATAATAATAAAAATAATTCATAGAAACATAAAAGTCCGGTACTTTCAGAAGAAGAACCTTATTTACTAAGAATTTTAGTCAGAGGTAAGGAGGCTTTTATTTCAGACTTCAGACTAATTTTCATTGACATTTAAAAGTGCAAATCATTTCAAGAGAAACGTTTATTGCAGAATTATGCTATTCTCCTGCTGGGTCTGCTTAATCTGATGCAGTAGTATTTCAGCGGACAAGTGTTCGTTAAAGATTCGCTTTTGGTGTTCTGAATGAAAACTTTGTGGTTAAATACAAATACACACAGAATTCCAGCACACAATTTCAAATAATTGCATATTAATCACAGCGATACGAATAAAAAAGGATTCAACTTATTAATACAGTTACTTTTGCAGTGGGAAAATTCAATATATATTTAGAGTTTTATAAAAGAAGCCATTATATGCGCTACAAAATATAATCGATATAACAGGAAAAAGAACACCGTATGTGTTACGACTTGTTCTACGTAACTTTTTTCTAATTTGACGGGTTAACCTTGAAATCGGTAAGAAAGATTATAGCGAACGTTCATTAAATGTACTTTATTCATTTCAGATTTTATTTTACAAATCGCAATAGTTGCAAATTAAATTAATAAGAAAAATTAAGATTTTAACAAAAGACCATTGAATGAATAAACAATTCTATTCTTTGTATCATTATTATCGTATATTTATAAATATACAGATATATGTATACTTTATTAGAAATCAATGTACATTTGAAATTAGTTTTCCTTTTCTCTCCAACAGACAAATACAAACCTTGTTCAACACTTTCTTAATTAAAACAAAACATTCAAAATGTAATCAATGCATTAATATGTATTTTCCATTGAAATTTAAACTTGTCCAGTAATTTCATTCACTTTTAATAAATAATAATAAGTATAATATTAAATAATTATTTTATTAGTAATGAATTTGATTCATTACTTATTTGATTTGAAAAGAAAATGAATATGAAACGATCACCTCCATTCAATTCGCACTTTAAAGATATACTGAATTATTGAGTGAGATCTTTTGTGGCCAGAGCGAAAGCAAAGACATAGAAGTGAACAAGTGCGATCAATTCATAAATGAAATATAAAACAATAAAGTCATACCGAATGTATGGACGCAACTTAATGCAACCTAAAATGCTTCTGAAACATGGTTGCGATAGAAATTTTATAAAAACGAAAGATCTTATAATAAGAGGATCTCCAACAACGTCACGTTCTTCAATAAGACAAGTTCGTTTGCAGAGATTGGTAACCTCGAAAAATGTGCTGGCAAGAGAAATAAGATCGGTAACTACGAAAATGTTGTTGCTTTGGCGAGGTTATGAAACATTTTCGTTGAGTGAGCATGTCGATGCAACAATTTGTGTTGCATTGCGGCGCTCAAAATTCATAGTTTTATTTGTATGACAATAATGTTGTAAAATTTAAATTTAATTTTATGTCTTTGGCTTAGAGTACTTTTGTGCTATAAAAATTACTCTTTTCAATCGCTTTGGTTAGCTTTAAACATGCTTTATTGTGGTATGCACAATTTTTTGTAAAAAAGCTCTGATAGTATTGCAAATGGAGCTAAAAGTTTATTTTGGAAAAGATAGAAACATACACTAAACCAAAAAATTCTTTTCAATCGAGATGGTATAATAGTTTTATTAGAACGATTAAATTACAGGAAAAATATTGAGAAAATTGATAGCAATATTAAATTGAATAATGAAATTTTAATTGCAAAAACCAATATTCATTTTAAAATGGTTTTCAATATCCACTTTATTAAATTTTTTGGAATGGTGGCAATATTGACATTACAATATTCCAGTTTTGATTGCCTTCCTGATTTACAGTCTTGAATAAAATCTTAGTCCGCAACACCATAGCATCTCATTAAACCCAACTGATAGCTACCAACCTGCTACCTACCTTGGTGAGATTAAATAATCTTTAATACTTTTGTTCCGTCAGTAAAACTAAGGGTATTTGCAAAAGAATCCAGATGGGTTATATTACTTTGAATGCGTTTTTATATTTTCTGTATATTAGTGCAGAATTAGATTGTGTTTTTCTTGGTAGGTATTGATGTATACTGTCTTTCATTTAGTATTATTTACCCACTAATTTAACACAATACCGCAATCTATTTAAGGTCTTATTGCCAATGGAACGTTTTTTTATCGACCTGAATTTGTCATTGAACAAATATATGTCGCACTTTAGTATAGTTTATGCAACGTTCACATATTTATTCTAGTTATTTATTATTAAATTATCTATTAATTATAATATTTCTAAATCTAACATGAAAATAGACGATAGCGATAAATCTCAAATAAAAAAATAAAAACCCCTATTAATTTGTTTAAACCGGCTATACTGGTCAGTGGTATTGCGAAATAAAATAAAATTCAGTTATTATTTCTAATTTTCGCTCAACGTTTCGTCCATTATTTGTCGACTTCTTTAGGAGTGATATTTATTTAATTATTAAAAGATATATAGAATAATTAGTTATCTTATACACATTTTAAATTTTAAATTTCGAAACAACTTTTGTTGCAAAAATCAGTTCGTTACATTTGAAATTAAATACATTTTATTACATTATATTGCATTACATTACATGACATTTTACATTTGGAAATTAAACAACACAACTTATAACGAATAACATGTAGTATTTTTTATTGTAGATTTAACATTAGGTTAAGTTAAATTAATAAACTAGCTGCTGCCTTGATTGTCCGTGTCCTCTTCCCTACTGTTAATTCTCTTTTTTGCTCGACTCTCAACCTCTCTAGAGTATGTCTTGTATTTTGTTTTTGTTCCATGCCAAGAATTTTAATATTTTCAAAAACAGGCTTATGATAGTGTGTTAATTTGTGTTGAGCGAGCGCTGTTGTAATTTTTTGTTGGAAATGTCTTTTTTGTGCTCGAGTTATGTGATCTTTTTGTACAAACTAGATGTTCAACAATCTGGTCTACAAATCTAATAATAAAAAAACTTTTCTTTCAAACTATATATTTTTGTTATTCTTCTGTGTTCAAAAAGTAAAGTTAATTTTTTAATTTCAACTTCCGGGCAAACGATTCGAGAGTAAACTTTTTTATTTTTATGTTTGTAATACTGTTAGTGACATCTGTGCCAAATTTTATTTGAATGTCATCAATAGTCAAATGTTTACGTTTGTGTTTGCTAAACGACTAAAAGTGTTTTTGGTGATTTTGACAGTCTGATTTTGCTGAACAAAGAAGTGTAATTAAATTTTGATTGTGAAATGAAATTTTGACTACAAAAACGTGCAAAAGGTTACAGAGGGCCTTCGGTGAATCGACTATGTCACAGAAAAATGTATATAATGGTACAAAGACTTCAAAGAAGGCAGCGAACATGTAGATGACTTGAAACGCTCCGGACGTCTACCAGCGTCAACTGATGAGAAACACGTAAGGAAAACCAACGAATTGGTGCTCGAACATCATCGATTGACAATTAGAAAACTTGTCGATATACTTGGCATTTAAATTGGATCAGCTCAAACAATTTTGGAGGGTCATTTGGGCTTTAGAAAGATCATATATCATTTTGTGACAAATAAACGCAATTTCTTCGAAATAATTTGTTAGTTTGCTCAAACTTAAAACACCGCTTTGTATATATCAAAGATATTCAACGTTAATTGCTGCGCGCTTTTAAGGATATACCGGGAAGAACTCTTTGGCATGCTTCGAGAAGTGGAAAAAACGTTGGCTTAAGTGCATTGTATCAGATGGGGATTACTTCGAAGGGGATGAAATGGAATTGGGTATATAAATAAAGATTTTTCACTTTATAACAAACCCGTATAACCTTACTTTTTGAACACAGTACTAATTTTAATGAAATGATCATTTGATACGTTTGTAACTAGTTGATCTTGCTGAGTAAGTCCTGCCAGACTGTTTGCAAGTTAAACTAGAAATATGGGTGTACGTTGGAATTTAGAAAATTTAGCTCACATAACTATTCCAGCACACTCATTACTCAAAATTGGGGCATTCGAGCTGATACAGCCATAAAAGTTGATATGTTGCAAAAAATAAACTTAATTAGGTTCAATATGATAGCAAAAGATTTTTGAAAAATTAGCATTATTGCTTTCAAATCATTTGACTCCTTTTTGGAGTTCAACCTCTGTAATTTCTCTTTGAAACTTGTGTCTTCGTGTGTTTTTTTACAATTCCGCTTCCACGTGGGTTTTAAATTAAATTTCTTAAATAATTATAGATTTGATCAATAATTTAGTCATTCAAATAAATTTTGTTATAATTTATCACGATGAAAAGAATTTCACTCTCCATTGTAAGGTAAACTAACAAAAAAGCTAAAACATGTCATGGAAAAAATTTTCGATTTAATGATATTTTATATTTTAGCAAGAACAGCAATTAGCTATTGTTCTCCGTCTATGTTTTAAATTCAACATATTCAGTTACTTTTATTAACAGGAACTCTATTTTACAATGCCTGCATATATCAGTGCTTCTCTGCTTTTGACATTTTCTTTTTCAAAATGTAGTCCATTTTTTAATATAAATTAGTAATTATTATATTGATATGTATTGCATGATAAGAATGAATTATGTAATTGCATTTATCTATTTATATAATAGTTAGATAATCGACTGCAAATTTGTAATGCACTCGCAATTACTTAACTAATGGATGATAAAATTATTACTTTTGACTGCTCACAAATTATGCATGTCTACTAAAATATAATTTGTTTATCCAAATATCTAAATTCTCAAACGAAATATTTCTTCAGTTTTATATTTTGCGAAAAATTTAAAAATTTAAAAAGCCGTTTAATTGAAATGTTGATTGTAAAGTTTAACAATTGAAGATAATTATTAAAATGATTTCTATACCAAATAAAATAATTTCTTAGTATTATAAATAGTTTAATAGTTTGCGGTTCCACTTATTTTTAAGAATAATATATTTATAGTTTTAATGAGTTAAAAATACTACTTAATCGTAAAATCATAAAATGAACATATTGAGCATTTACTATTAAAACAAGTAAGAAATTTACAGTCCGCTAAGGCCTCGTAACTGAGAGAGAGACAGTGAGATACACGTCGATCCTAAAATATTTATTGTTCTGCTCAAATTTGTTAAAGGGCCTCTTTCCGGTGTATTGGGACTATCTCTGAGTTTTAATCCAATCATGTCAATTTTTGGTACACACATTGATCATATTTATGGCAACTCAAATTTGCCATAAACCGTCTTTTCGGACCACATAGGTGTACTGAAAGTACCTCAGATTAGTATCCAATCATGTGAATTTTTAGTACATACATTGATCATAATTATGATAATTCAATAATAAATTTCGTTGAACTTAATTAATTTTTCTGGCGAAATATGACTTAAACCCGTTTTTGGGTTCCGGTGTACTGGAGGTGCCCCTGAATTTCATCTAATTTCGCTTATTTTTTGTACACTCACTAACTATATTTATGTTCACATTCAGAAATTTGATTATAAGCTCTATTGGAACAATATAGGTGTACTGGAGGTACTGCTAAATTCCATGCAATCTTGCTAATTTTTGGTGCACTTATTAAATTTATTTCTGTTCACTCAATTTTGAAATTTTATAAAATTTAAATGATGACTGTGGGTAAATCTGAATTAAAGCGTCTATAGGGACAATATAGGTGTACGAACGGACATAGCTAAATCGATTTCTTTTGTGATGCTGATCATATCGGGGTATATCGGTATATATTTTGATAGGTCTCTGATCTCTTGTTCTGGGTGTTACAAAAGCACCGTCAAAACTAATATACTCTTTGCCAATTTCATTGGCGACGTGTATAAAAATTTAAAACAAATTGATGAAAATATCCAGTTGGCATTTAAAATTCGAAACGAGTTTGGTAATAATGAAGTGATTTAAACTATTCCACTCAGTTTTACTAAAAATTATAAACATAGGAAGTGGTTTGGCAGTACAAGTTAGTGCTCATTTGGTTAATAAAACAAACCTTAATATAATCAGATACAAATTCAAAAAAGACTGAAAAAATTATTGGTCAAGTACTATATTTACATAAATATTGTATATTATTATTTTCATTTTAAATCTTCTATACCTGATTGGATAGAAAATTATCAAATAAAACATAAACGTACTTTTGATTCTTTTTGTATTTTTTTATTTTAACTTAAAACTGAATCAAGTATTATACTTCCTTCATAGTTATTTCGGAAATTTGTATTTTATAAATTATATTGAATTAATATTGCGCTCAAAGCAATGGAATAGAAACAATAACATGGTTATTTGGAAGAATGATTATGCTTGTGGATTGGTATTATATTAAGGTAAAAAATTTGAATTATATTAATTATAAAACAAGATCGATGTAACCGACTACAAAGTACCCATCAGTCATTCAGTTTATAAAAGCATCACAATATTACAAGAACATGAACTTTAAGTAAGTTCCGATGACAAAAACTGGTATTTACTCATTTAAGTAAAATTAGGGAACGAATGAACGATTATGCGAGGTATTAAAAGATATGGACTGCTTTGCTCATATTATTGAAAAAAAACGCCAATAAAGTATAAATGTTTAAGAAACAGAAATCTGTGAAATCGGAAGTAAACGTCCTATGGGAAACATCGGGCTTTTATACTAATTTTCGTAATCATTCAATGGGAGGCATCCAAAGCAGTAGACCGGATTTGCTCAATCTGTGCAATATTATGGCGTTAACCTAAAAATGCTTATCAAAGTTAAATACAATGTGTAGAAAAGCTTCGCTTTAATGCTTAGTTTTGTGAAATCGGGGAAAATTTCTATGGCAGATACACAAAGATATTGACCGATTTTACCCATTCACACACTTGACATACTTTTTATAAAATATGTTCAGCAACCAAATTTGATCCGTCATTCTCGGAAACTAGTCAAATTACTGAGATGACAGACTTATGGAAAGACGGACTTCACTCAATCGAATTGTTTTATTATATGCATGTCTCTAAGAATCATATATTCGGAAAAGATTCTTGCTATGCATGACATACTTTGCACAAACACATAATACCCCCAGTAAATTGACTTATGAGTATAATTATTTTTAATAAGCAAAATATGTTTTGTTGTGTGTTGAGTGCTGAATGTAAACTTTTATTAAAATCGAAATCATTATTGAATTGGTTTTGCCCTGCAATAATGTAAATCTATACTGTTTTCAATTTTGAGCTAATCGATTTTTTTTCTTATTTTCATTTTTTAATTTTAATTATATTCATTGCTTTATTTTATTTGTGAAAAAAAATTTGACATGAAATGTTTCCTTTTAATAAAATCATACCCATCATTATCTTTAATTTATCATTAGGAGTAAATAAAATTTACATTGAGTGACAGAAAAAGTTCCTCCCAAATTTACGGAATTTTCTGTAAGCCTATTGAAAGTATAATCATTCAATGAAAAATGTAGTAGTATGAAGTAATACGATGTTTGGTGTTTATGTTCGAAGAGATAACTTGTTTCATAAACACGCCACATGTATAAATTCAAAACAGTTTTTAAATTATTTGACGATTGGCCTATGAATTTTGAACAAAAATTTTATAAAAGGAACTCGTCCAACATCTTCACATTCCGAATGGGATCTACAATGTTGCGGTACCGATATGGTTTACCCGAAAAATGTGTTGATGGCACTAGAAATCAAATGTTTCATAAGCACGCCAAAGCAACATTATTTTCGTAGTTAACCATCTTATTTCTGTTGCCAGCAACTCATTTTTCGAGATTACGAATCTCTGCAATCGAACTTGTAGGTCTTATTCAAGAGCGTAACGTTGTTCGAGGTCTTCTTATTATACGGTCTTTGGTTATAACGTTTTTTTTGAGACTACTTAAATATGTCTTTTTTCAAGTTTTGGGTTAAGTAGACAGTTTCTAAATTAACATTTTTTGTTTAATTGTGAAATCTTAATAATAAATAAATAAATATGACAACGTAATATTAATATATCTTTTACAAAAAGTAATATCAATGTAACAAATCTCAATTTGTGCCTTTATTACTTTGTATTTAATTTTTTTTTTTTTTTTTTTTGTTGTCCACATTAATTAGTTTTTCTTATTTAGAATAAGAACTTCAGAGTGTTCTTCTTGACTTAAATCCTTATCTCCCCAACCCCATATTTCGTGTGTACCATCTCCAGTACGTTTAACACGCTTTTCAATTGTTTCTGGAGCCACTGATTTTAGATCGTAAGCCCAGCCAATTTTTGCAAAGAAATCTATAAAAGCTGTGGTCAAATTCAAACTGTAATTTCCCCATTCAGCAGTTTTGTAATCCCAAGGGAATACATGGTGATAGTTATGCCATCCTTCACCAAAAGCAAAAGCAGCAACGCCAATATTTTCCGAAGGATTGATGTTTCTGGAAATGAGTAAAGACAATGTTAATGGTTTTGCCTCAAATCGTAACTCAAAAATAATAATTACTTGTCATATGGGCGTCCACCGAATTTGTGAGCAGCACTATTTACACACCATGTTACATTGAGTAAAAAACACCAACGAAACATTGTAGCGACAAACCATGAGTTGAGGAAAGTCTCATTCCAACAATACATTGGAATTACTGTTGGTAAAATGAAGCACGCTAAAGGCATCAAGATCATGTAATGTCTGCAAATGCATTGAATCAATAATTTCAATTTAAAATTCATTGAATTATGGGAATTAAATTTACTTTTTCTGGAACATAAGTATAGGATCAGCACGCAAATCATTCAGATCCAAACCTTTGCCTTTCTTGATGACATCAGGATGTTTTTTACACAATAACCAACCAACATGGGAGAAAAAGAAACCACGTGTGGCATTATGCGGATCTGCGTCTGTTTCGGAAAATTTGTGATGCACGCGATGATCGCGTGCCCAATGGTAAGCTGCATCTTGGAAAGCACATGTATTAAAAGCAATTAGTATTAGTCGTAGTGGCCACTTGGCTTTATATGAACGGTGTGCCCACAATCTATGAGCGCCTGCTGTTATTCCGAGAACACCAATTGCATACAAAAAAACCGCTGTATGAAAAAAATCAATTATTTCAAAAAATATTTCATGTTATATAGTTAGCTGTTTTTTACAGTTTATGGTAAAAATGATTTTCAGAACATGCAACACGTGAGTGAAAATGCATGCATACTATTTAAACATCCCATTTAATTTAATGTTTAGAACATATATATATATATATATATATATATATCTCGATTGGTAAAAATTTTAAGCTTTTGTTATTTTATTGAAATTGGACTTTTATATACTTACAGAAGAATACTGTGGCCCATTGTGCTTTGCAAAGAAACAGGTAGCCACCATATAAGGCCGCAAGGTGGAGATAACCGAATAATAAAATGTTACGCCATACTAATTCTAGCTTTCGTTTTTCAGCTTTTTTATTTTGGCGAATGTCATACGCCAGAGCACCATCGGCAGTGTCAGCATCACCTTCAAACAAAACACCGGTCTGTTTCGATTCACGACTGTTGTCAATTACTCCAGGCAATGCTTCAATATTGCTGGGTAACGATGAGGCATTTGGTGGCATATTTAATCTAAACTTGAAAAATACATTTAAATTTAACCATTAAATAAAATTGTTTTTCGAATTTTTTTCGTTTAATTGAATGTAGAGATTAAATAATGCATGCAAATATAATCCGAAAATATTTGCTGATTGCGAATTTATTCTGATATTATAAATTTATTCGTATTTAAATTGCACATTTAATATTTTTTCAAAATTTGTAATAATTACACTTGATAAACTACTAATTCAATTTGATTTATCTTCTTTTCAAATATGTATTCAAAACGTTACAAAATCGAGCATTTGAAATTATAATAAATGCAAGTTGACGTGTACATTCCCTCAGTAGTACAAATAAATCAGTGAGAGAATCATTCCAGTCATTTGTTGCTAGCGTACTTGCATGCATGAAAGAACAAAACAAACAAAAATAAAAAATAAATTAAATAAAGAAAAATGGCATGATCATTTGAAAGTGAGACTTATGATATTCTTGTTTTCACATATAGTATTACATTGCCAAAGAATTTTAACAAAGTCGCCGTCAAACTATATTACAATATATTTANGCCGTCAAACTATATTAAAATATATTTAAATGAAGTATTAATATGTGAAACTTCTTCACTTTTTTAAATTTTNACCGTCAAACTATATTACAATATATTTAAATGAAGTATTTATATGTGAAACTTCTTCACTTTTTTAAATTTTTGTGAAATTAATTAAATTTAAATTAAATGTGCTAAGCCGAGATGGTATATATGGGATTTCGTTCGAAGATAACCGTGGCCACTAATTTGTTCAATTATCTTTTATTTTCTTTTTGCAAACGTATTGTGAAATTTCGCTATTCACATGTGTGTTAAATGGTTAAGTAGCCGCAACAAATAATGCTGATATATGCTGCGTCGATAGTGCAGGTTCAGGTATCAACTCAAAGTTTGGTTCGATTTACTGAACCTTCAGTCGGTCTCTTATTTGATTTTATAGATATACATATATATGTATATATAT
>JXOS01017445.1:0-12229 GCA_001015075.1 Cirrula hians
ATAAATATATATATATTCTATTGATGATAACCCAAAAAAGAAACTAAAAATATTTTAAAGAAGAAACGCTAAGAAGAGTAGGAATCTTAATGCATAAATAATTGATAATATGTTTCAAGAGAGGCGAACGCAATGAGCACAATCACGAACGACGGATTTCAGTATTTTGAAGTGAGAATGTGTTTATTATTGCTGATTAACAGTTGATTAGAAACAATCGAATAATATTAATATGCTTGATTCATTAACGATCTAATAATTTTTAGTTAAAATTGCAACGTTTGACGCAAAAGGAACAACAATTATTCAAAGATAATATTCACAAATGTAAGTACGAAATATGTAACATATGTTTTATTAATTATTAGAGAATTATCTTATTTTTGTAAAATTTTCGTGTAGATGTTCTTATATTTATCATGTTTAATGCACTTTTAAACAACTGCATAATCAAATCCCAAAAACTGCATCAAGTAAAATATTTAATTTGAAGATGTTAGTAAAGCATGAATATTTTTTTAGTTTAGAAAAACCGTAGATAAAGTATTAATTTTAATCCCAATTGTTAACTAATATTTAATTAATTATTTATTTCATCTAACTTATTCGATTAAAAATATATTAAAAAGGATTGAGTAGATAAATTAAAGCAAATAGAATTATCTGTTGTGGGGAATTGAATGAAAATAAAGAGAAAATGGAGATAAATATTGAAATACAACAAAAATATATTTAATCGGGAACATAAATAATTTAGTAGTAGAAGAACATTTAAAAGAAGATTACATGAAAAGGGGGCTTTATTACTCTTTTTATATTAGGTTTCAAAAACAGAAACAAATAACAATTTAGATCAGCTAGCAGACTCCTTCTTATTCAATCATCTTCATAATTAAAAAGGAATGTTCTGAATTTATAAAGTACTGTTTTCTTTTAAAAATAAAGAAATAATCCAAGTTTTATGCATACTCCAGACAGCATTAAAGATGACAGTACGTGCACGTTTTGATTTGAATTGTGTGGAAAAAAAATTAGCGAATGTGAAAGAAAATATACTGAAAGATGTTGATAACCGTTTGGCGATTGCTATTGATGAAATAAAGCAAGAAATTATTCAACATGAAGTACAACTAAATGAGTTTCTGAGTTTCGCAACAAGTGGTCCACAGCATCGAAAGTACTCTGCAATCAGATGGTGTAATCGTAATAATTATAAAGAAACGCGGAAATCGGAGTACACAAATAGCAATTCAAGCATCTCAGATAATGCTAAACGTGAAGCTCTGTTCGAGGATAAAAAAATTAAAAAAGATTTACGAAGGGAATTCAAGCATTTACCTGAAAAGGTATTTGTTAAACGTGAATCTTATTTGACAGTTTTGTTGGAAATACCGCACATGAAGAGTATTTATCATATATTCTATATAATTCTACTGGTATTTCTATTAAACAGTCTTTGTTATGATTATTTTGTTGAGGGCAAGTAAGTCATATTTATAAAAAAAAATGTAATGATATATGTTTAATTAACATTTTCCAATTATAGGGTCAGTTTTGGCTTAGGAACTTTTAAGTCCGGATTTGGTAAACTGCATTTAGTATTATTTTTATTGGTTCTAAAAAATTTGTTTACTATATCTTTATATTATGGACTCAAATTGTGGGGTTTTATACATAACAAATTGGTTGCACGAAGTCAGTACTTAAATTGAATTTTGTAATTTATACATATCCGTTTATTTTATAATTGCAGGAATATTGCAAGGCTTATGGTCAAAAAGCTGTTTACTGCTGTATATTGGAGTTCAAATTACATTTGCTTATGTTTCTTCAGCTTTATGCATTAAATTACAATTACCTTTTATAAGTGCTTCTGTATTACTATTGGAGAGTACCCGTTTAATAATGAAAATGCATGCGTTTGTGCGTGTAAATGCTGCAAGACAAATCTCTCAAGATTTTGGTGAATATAGGAGAAAAAGATCATGGTTCCGTAAAAAGCGTCCGAATGGAATGCCACCGCTGAAATCTTATGTGTACTTTTTGTTTGCCCCTACACTTATTTATCGAGATCAATATCCACGGACATCACAAATACGATGGAAGTTTGCACTTAACCGGTTATTGGAAGTTATAGCTATTGCATTTCTTTACAGCTATATTCATGAAAGACATATTCATGTTCATTTTGCAAATTATGGATTAGAACCTTTGAATGAATCAGTTATACTTGTTAAGTTATTCGGAATGATTATGCCTTCAATTATCATATTCTTGTGTGGCTTTTATTTGGTTCTGCATTCGTGGCTAAATTTTACGGCAGAGTTACTTTGTTTTGGAGATCGCATGTTTTACAAAGATTGGTGGACATCTGAGAATTATGATGGATACTTTCGAAATTGGAATGTTGTTGTGCATGACTGGTTATATGAGTATATCTATAAAGATTGTTACAATTACATTTGCAAAGGATCGAGGACAGTAGGTTCCATTATGGTTTTTATGGTATCCGCATTAGTACACGAACATATTCTGGCCATTGCTTTACAAATATTCTTTCCCGTGATGTTTGTGTTTTTTGGAATTGTTGGTGTAGGTTGTGTTTTTTTAACTCGAAAATTACCAAAATCTTTGGGTAATATATTTTTATGGGGCAGCTTGATATTTGGCAATAGCATAATGGTGTCATTGTATAGTATGGAATACTATGCACAAAAAAATTGTAAAAAAATAAATTATTCTTTTTTTGATAACTTTAAGCCAGCGATTTGGTATTGTTATAAGAGCTAAGAAATCAAAAGGTTTTATTTTTAATTAATATCATAAAATTTTGTTCCCAATAAAAATTTTGTGTACTTTCATTAATGTTTCGTGTTAACTGTGTATTTTCAGACTATTACTTTATCAACAGCAAAGTTAGTCATACATAACGGTATGACTACCAAAATCTGATTGTAAATATAACTTCGTAATTGAAACCATTATGTTGTATGACAAAATTAGTTTATATATGTTATAATGTACTTGAAAATTAATAGATTAAAAAAATCAGCTGCGTACTGATGTAAGGGATTAACGAGATTTCATATACGATTCCTTATATTTAATAGGGATGAGAACTAAAATATTATACATCAACTTTTAATTCGAATTTAATAATTATATGCTTAAAATTATGGATTATACATTTTAATGTTAAGTGTGGCAGCACAGCTCAAAATTTGTATTTGACAACTATTTCAGTTATTCGCAATGTATTCGCGACCATAGATTCTGCGTTTAGAAATGCATGGAAGTTGTAATTGATTGGTAATGATTAACAAAATTATTTCGAAATGCGATGTATAAATTATTGCCCACCTGATACTGACAGTGAAAACGACTACGATGGTTTTGACTTTGGAGCTGATGTAATTATTTATGATGATATGTTGATGTATTATTTACCAATATAAATTCCAGTTCGAAGAGAAATCCCAACAAAAAGTTCGAGAATTTGATCCAGAGCAATGCATTTATGAATCAGTTGTTTTAAATCCTGATTTAGAAATATTGAAACGTCTACTATCTGAAACAAAATACCCTATAGACAAACCAATTAAAGATGGTTTTACGTTGTTACTACATGCTTGTGGTGATGGCAACTTAAAAATAGTGCGGTTTTTAGTTGAAGAAAAGAATGCGAATGTTAACAAACAAATTGATAGCTACACTCCCCTCATTCAAGCTTGTAGTTGCACGAAAGACTCAAATATTGTGGCATCAATTGTTCAATTACTATTAAAGTATGGTGCGGTTGTAAACGTATCCGATAAGTATGGCACTACACCATTTATGTTGGCATGTAAAAATGGTCATGCTGCTGTCGTGGAAAAACTGTTAAATGATGCTTCCCTGGACGCGGTTGACAATCAAGGATGCACAGCAATATATCATGCCATTGAAAACAACCATCCAAAGATTATTAAAGTACTTGTTGCAGCTGGAGCTAATATACAGGTCACAAATTACAAAGGTTATAATCCTCGTCAAGTCGTTCAATTCTGTGGTTTTTATGATTTGTTGGAACTATTCCCAAAGGAACAAGAGTGTTTTACTGTCTCATCAAAATATTTAAGTTATACAAGTTTGCGTGACTATATACCTAGAATTTTTGCTGAAAGGCACTGTCCTGAATATTTTCAAGAAATAAATACAATTTTATTTTCTCTTAATATGGAAACCTTCTTGGGATATTTTGTGAAAGCACGTTGCTCGCTGGAAGAATTTTTATTGCTGACAGATAAACGGTTGATAGAAGTAGGTATACAGTATCCAATACATCGTATGAAACTTCGGAAGGGTTTGCTTAAGTGAGTTAAAGATTAAAAGTTTTTTTGTGTTTCTAACCTTTTTTTGTATAGTTTTCACCTTCATCATTGGTCATATAAATCAATAGCGCGCATTTCGAAAACCCTGGAAGATAAGTAAGTACTTATAAAACTAATAAAACAATATTCAACAATTTCCTATTTTTTTGCAGTTTCTACAACATATTTATGATAACTGCCAATCAAATACAGCAAATAATTTTAATAAGATCTAGTTTACGTTACATTAGACATAACACTATATGTTTAGGCCAATTATCTAATAATGATTTGAAAATGATGCTTTTCAGTTTGGTCGAATATCAGAAAACAATAAGTAAATTTACAGATTCCACAATATATGTAAGTATAAATATATGTAATTATTAAATGTACAATTAAATTTTGTACTCATAATATTAATCGCCTAATAATTATAAGGGTAAAAAATATTTTTCTAATACGATATTATTTAATACATAATTATTCTTTTTCTGGAGAATAATTATTAATTTTCTTTCTTTACAGCTTGCATCATTTAGCCCACAATATAATCCTTTGTATATTAATTACGACAAGTATTTATGCGTACGCAAACTGCAGAAGATTAAAAACTTTCTTCGATATTCCGCGATGGTTGTAGGAGTTTCATTATACGTGTATTTAAAGTTTAATAAAAAATAATGTCAAGCAATTATTTTTTAACATATAATAAATGATAATCATCAATAAGCAAAATAAAATTTTCAATCATATTCCCATTAAATAAAGTGAATTCATTATTAACAATAAAAAACTATCCTTGAATAGCATATAGGTTACCTCATTATACCATGGCTTGATGTGGTATATGTTAATTTAATTCGTTTAATGTTGAAAACGCAGTCTATTAAACTGCTCAACAAAAAATATATACATCTTCATAAAGGCCCTATTATTTAACGAAAAACAATTAGGTGACTTTAAATTATGTTCGAACGATATGCATAAAAATAATAGAAACAAACATAAGTGATCCTATAAATTTGAACTTTGTTATCATTATGATTATTAGACGGCTGATTTGGATATTCTTATTAAAAACAATTTTTTCTTAAAAAGTATAATGTAAAATATTGTCACTACTATAGAGAAAATCAAAGTTAATTATTTCTACATTTGAACAGCGGATCGGTTGTTTAATACATAGCTTATCTTCTTCTTCTCAATCTAACCATTTCTCTGAATTACATATCAGTATCAGAAAAATATGGAAGTAGTATTAATATTACTTCCATTCAGGAAAGGTTAAGGAATCTCTTTTGCAATTGTTCTGGCTTTTTTTAAATTCGTTCTAGTGTTATTCTCACTGTGGTTTGAATAATTACTTCATTGAAGTGCGTCTAATTTTCTTCATGCTATTTGCATCGGTTTTTTAATCACGGGGAAATCGATTCCTACACATCAGCTGTGTTTTCAAATGCTCACACTATAAAAAAATTTAAAAAAAATCGATGGCATATTTGTTTCTTACTTGTGAATGGCAAATTATATATTTTTAATTTTATTGTGATGTAATTCATCATGTGCAAAGAAGTTATACATATTCCACATATACAGTGTAATGTTTATTTACGTATAAAGAGGACGGTTTGTTAAATAAATCAGCCTGTCGTTAATAAATTTCACAATGCTGCGTCAAGTTCTGGTAAGGATATAGATGGTGGAATTTTTAAATTGGTATTCTATTTTTTGAAGATTCTTTTCGGAACTGAAATTGATTATATAAATAATGATTTGAATTACGATAGCTCAATCAAACCCAACGGGTGGTCAGTTTGTTTAATAAACGGCTACTTTCATCCGAATCAAATAACAGCAACATAATGAAAGGCAATATTACCACAAAAACGGCCGTAAACCATGTTGATGTTCCAATTGTTGATTTTGAAGATCCTGATTATCTACCGTTACCTGAATATCCAAAGCGAAGTAATGAGCCCTTAAAGACACGCAAACAAAGGTAAACATTTCGAACAAGTATAAACAATAATCTATTTGATAAATACATTTTTTAGATTGATCTATCAGTCACGAAAACGTGGAATGCTCGAAAATGACTTATTGTTGAGCACATTTGCACATAAATACTTAGGTAATTGGGATGAGAGGCAAGTGGAGTTGTATGATCAATTAATAAATGGCGTCACCAATGATTGGGACATTTATTACTGGGCTACTGAGACCAAGCCAACTCCACCCGAATATGACAACGAAATAATGAAAATGTTGAAATTACATGTTAAAAATGCTAAAAGAGAATCACGTGTAATGCAGCCAAAACTTCATTAAACTCAAAAATTGCATTCAATTTGATTTATTATCAGAAAAGTTTGGAGGAAATTAGCATCTTTCAAATACTTTATAAAGCTTTGGCAAGCTTGTCAATTCATAAATATGTTCTTTCAAATCCGCTGATGGGAGCAAGTACCGTTTTAATGCTGGATATATTATGTGTTCCACATGCCATTCATAGCTTGCAGAATTTGCTTGAATATCTACGTTGGAATGTAAAGTGTAATACCGAGCAGTCTCTCGACAAAATGTTTCAAAACAGTTCTCCTCGTCTTCCCAAATTACTTCTGTAGCAAGTCGAAGAAGATAAATAGGTAAATATGCGATGGATGGAAGGTGATGTTGTAATATGATTGGCAATGAATGCAGAAAGCCATCGTCTGTAATGTCCAGTGCAAAATATTCTCGCAACATAGGGCCATTTTCTATAAGTATTTTAACTGCATTATTAGCTAAGATATCCTTATCTCCATCTTCTTCAGACCAACCAGCGTCGTTCGTATTTAAGGCTGTTTGCATCAGATCTACAACTGAGAGTGGTGGTATGATATTTATATGACGCAAGTTTTGGAATTCGTAAATAAGTCTTTGATAGAAAAGATGTTGGCTGTAAAATTAAAATTGAATAAAAATAAACACATATACTATATACAAGAAATACATATGTAGGTACCCACCAATATTTAGTAGTATTACATAGATAGAGTTTAGTTTCGTATTGGAAAAGTGCAAACGTCATATTCACGAACCCAACATACACAAGATCTTTTACAATTTTGCGTAACTCCAAACTGCAATTGCGTTCGACATTAAGTTGCATATTTAAAATGCTAGTTAATTTTACTTCCTTCCGAGTGCGACCTTTTATTATTTGGGAAGTGTTATTTTGTTTTCCATCATTGTCTTTAATGCAAAACGATGAATTATAATTTTCTGATCTACACGACGTTGCTTCAATTTTAAGGAATTTATCTAACTTCTGCTCCGAAGCATCAGTGCGAACCATATCTTTGACATGCTGGTGCCCACTACCATTAGCCAAAATTGGATCGTGTGCATTTTTAACCGAAGGCTGATTATTATCTTTTATTTTTAATTGTTTATAAAATAAACGCGTTTCATTGCTTCCCAGTAGAGTGTGTTCAATTTCAACTTTTATCTTATCTATTATTTCATCTTCATGAAGGAAATGTACCTTATGTTTTGTTGGATGCACATTAACGTCGACACTGGTTGGGTCCAATTCGAGATTTATGTATATAAATGGGTGCATACCTTTCGGCAAATACGTATTATAAACATTATCAATAGCAGTTTTTAAGCCTGTAGAAAAAATAAACAATAAAATGTATGTGTAACAGCTTCGGGATTAATACCTGAACATTCTACTAATCGATGGTTTATAAACAATATCATGATTGCTTTTTTAGATGTATAGTTTACTTTAGATATATATGCATTCATTTGGAAATTGAACACTACATCGGTCAATGAAACATACAGTAGTTCTCTTGCGACTTGTTCGCCATATATAATTCTAATATTGTGATCTGGGGTACTTTTCGGTGGAGATTTCAAACATGGTTGTTCTCCAAATTTCTTTAGGGTAAACCCAACCTTAGCGTTGTGAATAGCATATTTAGATATAACATCAAATATTTTTTGAAACTCTTCACCAGGAGATTTAAGTCCGACTTTGCGTTGTGGCATATTATAAAATAGATCTTCTATTGTTATAATGGTACCCTGTGAGCAAGCACATGGTTTTGGTGGAGCTTTTAGTTTACCATCCTCATAGGAAACCCTAAATAACAGTCAAATCTATATAATGTATTCATAATTTAGTTCTTATAATGAAGTTACTTGTAACCGCATCGTTGCTGTGCGGTTTTTGTTTGTATAAATAAGTGAGCAACATGACTTATACTTGATAGTGCTTCCCCACGAAATCCGAATGTTGCTATATTTGACAAATCTTCAAATCTCTTCAGTTTTGATGTGGTAAAGCGTTCACATACAATGGTTAGATCTTCTTTTCTTATTCCTGTTCCATTATCTTGAATTTGCATGAATTTTAGTCCCCCGTTCTTGATCGATATTTGAATCATATTTGATCTCGCGTCCAAGCTTTTCCAACGATTAGTTAGTTCTTATATATTAAGTGCAATTATTGTTTCTTACCTGTTTTCAACGAGTTCTTTTAATGCATTAGCTGGTCTTTGTATGATTTCCCCAGCGGCTATACGATTTACCACAATATCATCAAGTCTTTGTATAATTCCAGGATCTAGATTCATTATCACATCGGTTTATTTAATTTTTAAGAAAATTTGCAATATAACAATCACTATACAATTAAGAACGAGATGGTGTTTTTCGCCCAGTCATTCACAATAGGTAAACCTATAAAGTAAAACTATGTGCAAGTAAATTTATATGATGATATGAGAAATTAAATATTTATTTAAATTATAGCAAAATATGATATTTAGTTTCAATGTACCAACTCTAGCGCAAAATAAACAATATATATATATATATATGTATATATATGTGTGTGACAAAATCCGTACATATTTACAAATCTGTCAAAATACATATAATNACAAAATCCGTACATATTTACAAATCTGTCAAAATACATATAATACTCAGCATCACTTTTGGCATCTGCTGTTCTGTCAATTTGCTAAAGTATATTAGTCTCTTTGTGACATTTATAATGTTTTGTCCTGTTAACGGTATCAAGGTATAAATCGAGCAAATATTTATTGAAATTAGAAGTGCAAAATATTACTTGTAAATAACGTTAAAATGTCAATAATAATATTGCTCTACTAAATTGATATTTCCATATGTTTAGTCGCATAACGCAAATTAATTGGTGTTAACTACTTAATTAAGAGACAGTAGCGCATCGTTTGTATACATTATTATGAATGTGTGTGTGGATGTTTAAGTAGTTTAAAGTTAACTAGAAAAAATCTTTATAATGAAATCAAAAATATAAAATAACATAATAAAATATAACTCTTGTGTAATATAAATAAAAATTTAAAGTAATGACTATTAAGTAAACACATCGTCTAGCTAAGTTTCCCGTGCTAAGTACTGCATCGGATTTAAAAGCAACTAAACTAGAATATACCATTGTTTACGTATATTAGAGCAAAATATATAGGCTCTGCCTGTAAAATCAGAAAAAATGATTTTTAATGTGATAAATAGTATCTTTATATTATTTATATTTTTCTGGACTTGTGTATGTATTACACTTGGTAATTACAATGTAACCAGTAATAATAATGATAGTGTTACTGGTATTCACCAAAATTTTGGTCTTGCATTGACTACATCAATTCCAAATAATTCTTCAATAAGTATGAGAGCATATCCGCGAACCAGCACAAACATTTTTAAGTATATTAACCATCGAATTGTTGACAAACAAATCTTGAAAAGTGTCCGAAATTTTATGGAAAAAAGTAAGTAATATTTAATCTAGAAGAATATAAGTTAAAAGTAATTAATTCTTACTTATGAAAATATAATTACCTGCGAGTAGAAGTATGAATTTAATTTAATTGTTTGATACGATTATTGGTCAAATTCCCGTAATACCAAATATTACGTATTTATTATTTATATGAGTGAAAATTCGCATTGACATTATATTCAAATCAGAAATAATAATTAGCTTGATAGCTTATTCTTTAAAGAAATATTGCCGCGTAATGACTGAAATTAGATTAGCTTAATTCATAATTTTAGAAAACATTTATTGCTTATATAAGTTGTAATAATGATTAAAATATACCATCGGAGTAAGGCACTGATGAATCGAATTATATGATACTCCACTACCAATAACCTAGAATCATTAATTGATTTTGAATTGCAATAAATGTTATAATTAAATTTTTAATAGAATCAAGTTACAAAATCTGTTAACTATTATATATTTATTTAAAACTGTATATTTTATGTATTAAAGGTATTTAAAATACTTCATTACAACAAGTTTTACTGTACTTTAATTGAAAAAGATAATAATACTAGTTCGTCCAACCTAACTATAGCGTACCATCAAGTTCAAATTCATTTAAATTAAGCACATTCTTTTTTAAATTACTTGACAACCAATTAACTTAAATAATATCCCATTATCTTGTACAATTATGTATGTTCAAGTACAAAAACAAAATTTGATAATACGTTAATCATATACATTTATATATATATACTATTAGAATAAATATATTCTATGATTTTTTGTTTATTTATATGTATATATAAATTAATATTGAAAAATATATGGTTGATATCATATTCAGAGTATAGAAAAAAAATATTGGTAAAATAGTTTTTGCAAGAAATATTTTTTTATTCAATTGTCTTACGAAATTGATATCATGTGTTGGAACCAATTACTCCGATGCGAAAAATTACGGAACTACTTCAGTTTTGGTTATATAGTTAATATATTTCCTTTGAT
Source organism: Cirrula hians (assembly GCA_001015075.1). Classification (NCBI taxonomy): domain Eukaryota; kingdom Metazoa; phylum Arthropoda; class Insecta; order Diptera; family Ephydridae; genus Cirrula; species Cirrula hians. The sequence goes on from JXOS01017445.1 coordinate 11,179, forward strand.
AATACGTTAACCATATACATATATAATGATAGTGTTAACATGTTTTAAAAATTACTATGTATACATTTAATATTCTTAAATTAATATTGAAAAATATATTATTGCTGTCTTTTCAGACTATAGAAAAACAATATTAATAAAATTGCAAATGCATGATATATTTTTGTATTCCGTTATATTACGAAATTGATTTGATGCGTTGAAACTAATGACTTCAATTCGAAAAATTAATGAAAATAAAAGTTTTTGTGTTTTAAGTCCTATCTTGAAATGAAGTATGCTGAAGCTTCGTTTATAAATATTTTTTGGAATATTCACCCGAAACCTCAACCAGTGAGAAGCGAGCACGTTGGTGGCCAGAAAAGAATTAACAGAGATATACCATACAATTACCATTATGATCAGCTTAGGAATCGAAACCTTGGCCCTCTGTCGAACAATGATAACGCCCTGGAATAGCTTTAAACACTTCGGTGCACAGGCATTGAATACAAATGTTGCAACTTATTTGTTTCTCATTCGACGAATATTTAAAATTGATATTTAGCAAAATATTTGGTGTAAATATGGCCTCTAAATTTGAACCTAAAAAGTTTGAATATAATTATATTGCACATCCTCAGATGGATTCATGTATTCAGCACAGTATTAAAAGCCTTATTCATTTTTACTTCCAGGAACATGCCCACCTAATCATTTCACATGCGCTGATGGTAATTGTATTCCTATGCGTTTTAAGTGTGACTTAAAATCAGATTGTGCAGATGGATCTGATGAATTAAATGATTGTGGTAATTGTTAAAATTTTAATGTTTTATATTTGTAATTTTGAAAAGTCAATATATGATTTGTTTTAAAATATTCAAATTAAATATTCATATGTAATTAAAATTGATTAGACATAATCGAATTGAAGATACCTTATGCAAAAGGTTTAGATTTAACTTAAAACGATAAAGAAACTTAAACTTACTGAAAAGTTCTTAACATCTACGGAGTCAGAGAACAAAATAATTACGTTTATCTTTAAAAACATTAATTACTTTTTTTT
>JXOS01017459.1:0-18410 GCA_001015075.1 Cirrula hians
TGCGTTATTCGTTGCACTTCTATGCACATAGAATTAATGACTCTTTAGTTCGTTTACATATAAATATTGCAAGTTGTTAATTCTCATTATTTGCTTTCACTTTGGTCTTATTTCTCGATTTAGTTTGCACCATTTCACATTTACAACTGCAGCATTCAACTTATATATGTCAACTATATTTTGCTTATAAGTAATATCTTTTACAATTGAATGATATATAATGAATTTTAAAGATTAAATATACAAGCTAACCGCTCTGAAATTTACTTCACTTTTAGCACCCACGTAACGCCGCATACCCCGTTTTTCGCACTACTCACCCTCGGCTACCATCAATCCGGTCATATTGGTCATTGTTGTTGTCCACTTGCCACGCGAGAAACAGAACAAATACACAACACAAAGATAACACACATTGCCGTGCTTAAGGTCGTTATCGTAGGTTTCGATTAGCGGTTGGTGAATATTTTCCGAGCATGTTTGGACAGGTCGCAATGGGTCCTAATGGTTCCACTAGCACTGACTGTCAGCTATGCTCTGCTGTCGCGGGTTGGACGGGTCCACCATCTGGCGCAACCCGTCGTCTCCTCTCTGCTATGCCTGGGGGGGATGCGATCTTCGTCTGCTGGAAACGGGTCCACCTTGCGTTTCTACCCGTTCAACTCCACGTCCAATGATTCGGCGGCATTCAGCGGTACCATCTGCTGTAGCCATCTGTTCGGCTTCGCGTGGGCAACGGGTGCCATACACTCCGTCTCACGCCTGGTGTGTGGCCGGCGTTGGTGGTAATGCTGCCTGGGTGCTTTTCACTAAAGCTGTGTCTGGCGTTGCTGATAATGGGTGGCATCGCGAATTGAATTTCAAAATCAGAAATGGGCATTATCGATTGAATATCTCGTTGTCTATCCCCAGGTCGTTTCAAACATCTTGTATTTTCTCTTAGAATAGTGCGCAATGGTAGGCCTTTCTGGCATTTTGCATCATTCAATTCACATCACTTCTTTATTTTTTAAATTCTTCCTCTCCTTTCTCTTTCTCTCTGTTGTGACTATGGTGCTTTACCCATACTCTGTAAAGCCTGTCACGTGTCTCACAAAGGAGAATTATTTCTTGCGGGAGCCAGACGCAACATTTTCCAGCATAAGTATGATTTTTATGTCTGAGCGATTAAGTTATTTGAGTAACAATCTACCAAATTCCCCCAATTTATATTTTTTTATTAAGGCATTTACACTATGACTGTTTAAATATGTGTGACTTGTTGTTCTTTTATCTAATTCATGTTTGTTAGTCGAAATCATATTAAAGTAGTTGAAAACTGCTTACGTGAAGGCTAAGGCAGGTCGTGAACTAAATAGTCATTAATGCTATGTGCATAGAAGTGCAACGAATAACGCAGTCGAAACCAAAGAAAAGGAAGCAGTGAGCAGAGCCAACAGCTACACTGCTTCCTATTCTTTGGTTTCGACTGCGTTATTCGAATGTGGTACGTCATGCCTTGCCTGGTTTTGGCAGCGTTCTTTTTCCACCTCCACGTGACTTGTTGCAGCTCTTCTTTCTCATTGTCCTACTCCACTGTGTCAACCTCCTGACTCCAATTCAATGGGGCGTCATGCACTAACAGACGGTGGTCGATGCTTCACACATGTACGTAGACAGTATCTAGCCAGAAATACTATGCAGAGTTTTTGCTCCAATGATATTCTGGCAAACTACGCGCACTTTGTTGGCCGATGGGTACGGCATCTGCAAGTAATCTGAAAGAACAGGCAGCTCCACCAGTTATTGGTTATTCCCCCACCTCGCAAATTCCTGATGGAGAGCTTTCAGCTTATCTCATATTTAGCATCGATAGGGGGTACTTCCGTTATATTAACATTGGAGGTGAAAAGGCGGGCCCCAATCAGGCAGAGCGCCGGCGAGTGACGACCACCCCGTCAGCAGTTGCGAAGCTCTCAGGGTGGTCGTCTATCCTACTGAGGGGGCGTAAAATGAGGCAGGCTTCGATTCGCGCCAAAAAGGTGCTGAACTCTTCAAACGGAATTTAAAGACTTTGTCTCAAAATTACGTTCGCGAACGATCACCCCTAGAGCTTAGCAGCTGCTGTCGAGATAGCGTGAATTGAACTCTTCAAACGTAATTTTGAGACACAGGCTCACGTTGTAAAGATGCGCCTTGAAACTCTTATCTCCGTCCTCCCAAAGCTTTCCCATGTGTGTGGTAGGCACTTGGACGAAATGCCAATTCACCACATTCAACTGATCATACGTTTTTAATTGACGTTTGAAATTCGTCAAGGCCGTGGCGGCCTTCACGGAGTTGCTCCCATCGTCCGAATACATTTTATGTGGGCAGCCTCTTCATGCCAAAAATCTGCTAAGCGCCGCTAGAAATGTTGCAGTCATCAATTCAGACGTTGGTTCCAGGTGGGTGGCCTCGGTGGCGAAGCACACGAAAAAACAAGCATCAACTTTTATTGTGGTGCAACCGAGGCCTGCAAAACTCTTTATGTCAAAGGATCCCACGAAATCGACTCCCTAGAGTTGCGTCATGCTTTTTTATTGTTGTTATACAGGTCACAACTTTTACAATTGGGGGTCATCGTTTTTATTAGGATCCTGCATGCGGATGTCGGCTGTCATGATCACGGGGCTTATCAACCCGGTAGGGTCAAACAACAAGCGTAGCGGACAATTACAGTCGTTCGTTCATCTGTTCCCTTATTTGGATCCAGAAAGGGAACTCATCTGCCATTGCACACGTAGAGTCTTAGTGACGCTATCATCCACCAGGTGCAGCAATGCTACCCGCAGTCGGTGCCTCTTGGGAACGTTGATAGTTGGGGAGGTTGGAGCAAACGTTTCTCTATATAGGTGCGGTACCTACCTCCCGCCTCCAATCTTTATGCTTCTGCCAAAACATCGTCCATATACATGTGCTGTCGGACCATCGCTGCCACTGAAGTTTGGTTGATTTCCATATCTTCCGCGATATGTTGTACAATTCAAAACCCATGGGATCCGACTCATCGTTCCGAAATACTGTTAGCTGATAGGGTGTGTGCGCTGCGCTTTTTCGAATCTGCCGGTACATCTCGATGTCGCTGTTAAAAACTAGAGGGAACTCCCGCCATCACAGTAGCACTATTGTCAGGCAAAGAGAATAGCACAGAACTTTTTCTCGGTGGCCAGGAGAAAGGAGGCATTGAAGTCTACTGTGACCTTAGTCGAAGTATTGTCTGTTTTCGTAACGGCGTAGTGCGGTAGGTAATATTTGTCGCTGTCCTTGATCTTCATCGCCTTCATGTGGCGGAGTATTGCATATTCGTTCGGCACCGCATGGTATTGCATACTGGTTTTTTAACTGCGGCACAACCGTACGTCTTGCCGCTCCCATTCACATTTAGTTTGGTCTCGGGATATACTCAACCGCATTGCCTTTGGGCGCTCTGTTGGAAAGGCAGTTTTACCACGTTTTGAATATCGGGTTACCGGACGTTTGTCTCACAGAATTGGGCTTCGCACCAGGCATCTTCAGGCTTCTATAGTTTCCTTTACCTGTCCATCCGTGTCACGGAGCACGAGTGCCATCACACAATGTGACAGCGACCTTCGCCTCGCGTTGGTTAAAGGGCTAGTCAGCTCCCAACCGAAGATGGTGTTCTCTGCCATGAGGCTTCCCAACACACCCTTAATTAATCAAGCTTATATGATTTCTGAATTAACGTCGGCTCCTTGAAGAAGATCAACTGGGCTTTGTCTGTGGAAACTGGGGAGATCGGAGTCAGCATGATATTTACTTCCACGGGTGACCACAGGATTAGCTGGCATTGCACATATACGCTTGCCACCTCAGAAGCGCTGAGGCCGGTGATTCTCACGTGGGCGATGATGGTTGGAAATTTCAGCTTCCCTTTCAAGCGGCTAGAGATAAATGATACCTGAAATCTAGCAAAGCTCTAGATCCCTGGTTAACAACGGCGTTCCGAGTAAGGTCGAGAAGGCTTCGGTTTGGCCATAGTGTGAGTGACGTCCGATAGGATCCTGGGCAGGGGGCCGTTTGTTGCCATTCGTGGTGGCTCTCGTCGGATTATATATGTGAAGAGCTATATGGTACCCCTCTTGGCATACCTCCAATTCCTCAGTTGACGGGCAATTGTCCCACCCATGTGAGGGATTGAAACACCGGAAATACAACGCATGCCATCCCACCAAGCTCCATCGGTGGTTTGATATGTCGCGGAATTGAAGGCATTGAGCAGCCGGTGCATTGTCTGCTGCCTGCGTCCTTGATGACTGGCTCGGTCGGTGAATGCCAAGTGCTTGCGATCGCCTAGGCTATAATCTGGCAGTTCGGGACCGTCCGCCATGCTCAATAGGGCTTACGATCTCCCCGTCATGAATGTATCCTCCTCTGACCAGCTTGGCTCGAGTTGCAGTGGGCAACCGATTGGCTCCAATATACGAGAAGTTCGGGTCCCAAGTATTGGGTTAACCTCTCAATCACCTCGCGAGGCGCACAAGGAGCTTTCAAGGAGATTTCATGCTGAATTGATTATTTGGGGCACTCTGCTGATGCTTCCATTTATATCGTTCTTAGGCAAAAATGTCATGCTAAGTGTCTAGCACCGGATTACTGGATTAATTAATAATTATGAAAATAACACTTTCATTTGATTAGTTAGGTCCATGTTGAGTGTACTTTCTTATTTGGAAGACATCCCGGGCTTTGGCACCATGTAATACTAACCTCCTTACATGAAGGCTTAGGCCTGTCAGCTGCTAGCTATGGTTACTGCTTCCTACACGTTGGTTTCGGATGCGTTATTCGTTGTACTTTTATGCGCAATTACGTATACATATTTAATTGATATATAATAAATTTTAAATATTACAAATACAAGTTGACGACTCTGCTATTTTACTTCACTATTACCCATCTAACGCCACGTACTCGCACTACTCCCTCTCCGGTTCAAATAAACACGCAATACTCCCCCTCCCGTTCAATAGCCACCACCAACCCGGCCATATTGGTTATTATTGTTGTCCACCTATCACGTGAGACACGGAACAAATACACAACACAAAAACAATACACATTGCCGTGCTGCCTGGGTCGGGATGCCGACTGGCTAAAGTGAAAAGTAGTAGTGGTCAGATATATAAGTTTCTACAATTCTGCAGCAGATTTCATTTTCCGAGTCACAGGCAAATAAATTATCGTTTCGGTGAATGTCTCCTCAGCACAATAGTTGTATGTACTAAACCAGGATTCGTGGTTTCACAATACGCTGATGGTAGTACATCTAAATTTCGGAATATGCTTTCTCTGTTTTCGTTAAAATCAATTCTAATATGACCAAGAAATGTTTGCATAGTGTTACATCTAATGGCGCTGTAAAATTAATTAATTTCGAATTAGGTAGTCTTAAAATTACTGATTACACCGCATTTTTTATTATTATTCAATTGTATATAAATTGATTCGTAGGAATTGGTGGATAGGAAAGTGAAATAGAAATTAATGTTATCTTTCGCATAAACAGATAATCCTCCACCTTTCCTGTTATTATGACGAACAAAGTTACACTTAAATCTATTTATTTCGAAAATACATTTATTGTACTTTGTTATGAATTTTGAAAGGTTTATAATGGAAAAAGAAGAATTTCTTCTGCTGATATCATTCATAAAACAAGCGAAATTCATTCCAATAGGTCTTATATTGTATGATAATATAAACATTTAAATTTCTCTAAACGGTCTTGTTTTCAGTTATAATTATCATAATTTTTTTGTTCTTCTACGATATCATTATTATTTTGTTGTCATTTAAGATTCAAATTTGACTGAAGCAAATTGTGCCAGTTTAGTTGGATGCATTAAGTTTGGCCTATGAGTTATTGGTATGATATAAGTTAGTGCTGAATCGCGTATTATAGCAGTTTTGTACATTTTTAGTAGTTTTAAATTAGTCAATCTACTGGTCATCTTATTGTTTATTTTGCTTTCAAATAATCTAGTAATCCTATTTCATTCTAATCAAGATTATGTACTAAACTCTGTTGGTTTGTTATTTATTGTACGTTATTAAGACAACCGTGCTTCTGAGTATGAGATGACTGGAATCGGCTGTATTCGTCAATTTAGAGCGGCTAAATTGTGGAACCGCATCAAGACTATTCAATGAAGGAATAAGGAATTTGAACACATTTTGTTGTGGTGCAATATCACAGTAGACAATTGTATTCAGCCATGCGCAGGACAAAATTGATTGAAAAATAACGAAACTACCAACAGTATTCAACAGTTCAGTCCTGGAAAGGTACGAGTGCAACCGGGAAATGCAGGAAAACTGAAAGCAAACTGAGGGAAATTCAGACTAATTTTCATCATTAAGACATTTTGATTTCTAGACACAGAATTTGTGGATTGACGACACTGGGACTTAAACTGTTAAAATAAAGATGTAAAATACATACGTATTGACTCTGCAATAGAGCAGTATATTCAGAAATCTTGGCACAGCGAATATCTACGAAATATATATATACGAAGATCTACGAAATAAAATATCTAACACAGTCATATGGGAAATTTGCAACTCATGCACCTTTGTAATACATCCATTGGTCATATATCCATTGGTAATCAGAGCAAATGCTGCTAACTATAAATATTAATTTTACCTTCAGACGTATTAAAATAAGTCTGCAAACATAAAAGCACAAGATATTTATGCATTCTACCCAACGAGTGATGCTGACGCCTTTTCAACCTTATCACTTGTTTTCTCACTTTATACAAACAGTTCTTTGCATAATGAGCAACGGTCTGGGGTTAATTTGTTCCTGCAAAAACATGATTCCAAATTTAAAGCCCAGGCAATGAAAGAACTTTTGCTATTATTGAAATACATTAAAAACAGATTGTTGATTCTTAACTCAAAACTGTCTGAGAAGATAAGAAGCTTATTCGATGAGCTTAAGAGATTGCAAAGCGTGTCATCATGCAAAAAGCAATAGTCAATATTTACCTAAGGTGCTTTTGTTTGTTTTCAAATCAGCCCTCCAAAAACTTCTAAGCACAGTATTAGAATGGTATCCCTTGGCATCAGTGGACCCAGGAATCAACCTTCAAATGAAACCCTATATGAGTTCTTCTTATATCTTGTATTAAGTGCGAGTGTCCCTTCTTTGCTAATGTAATCAATTATAAAAGCCCATGAAAGACAATTGAAGTTATGAAATTTGTTAATTTTTTTAAGTATGTATTATTTATAAAGCATCTGACCTGAGTGGCTTGCTCTCAGATGCTTTATATATAATTCTAATAAAAAGTATTCCATTGTAAGCAAATAAAGAATGTTGAAGAGTATTCTACTGTGTGGCGTGAACAATGAATTTGCATTATTGATGTTTATTGTAAACGCCAATAGCCGACACAACAACAACAGCAATTATTATTAAAAAAATTAGCCCACATAGCACGTTTCTTTAATGCAATCAGACTAATTTCCCATGCAAAAAAATTCACTTCAGTTTGAATCACAGCAAAAACTAAAAAAGAACACAGGCTTACAAAACTAGTACAATTGTAAGAATTACCACAGCATTCGAACTGTATTTTTTTGTTAAATTTAGCCGTTATGTGCGATGCATAAGTATATTCAAATAGAACATGGTTTGATCATATTGATGTTAACTCGAAAATCACTAAATAAAATGAATTTTTGTATATTTCTTTTGTTCATTTTCAAGATTAGGCTTAAAATGCCAATAATAATAATAACTCTGCAATCACATTTTGCGTTTGAAATCCGGAATATCTCAGTCTAAATCCATTAAAATTAAATCCATGAATTTTGCCAAACGCCTGGGTTTCAATAAAGTGGGAGCATGCGTAGAATGTAAAATCTCAAAAAAGTTAAAGAAAAATAAGGGATGGATGTATTTACAATCAATCAGCACATCCATCAATCAATCAAATTATGAAATTACCTGAGACTAAAATTAAACAATTGAAAGATGTCAAAGAGTAATTTCAATTTCATTAAATGTATATTCGTGCTTTTTTTCAATTGAAGAACGTTACAAATTTATTGGGTACCACCTGGACACCTCCATTTTAAAATTGGTGCCTTTTGCAATTAGGTTGATAATCATAGCATATATTCGTATTCTGAAAATGGACAGGGTTTCATAAATATCAGAGGTAACTCCAGTACAACCTTGTGATCTGAAAAGAGGGTTTTAAGAAAAAATTGCCAGAAGAATAACTCAAATTTAGGGAAATTTCCTTATTCAGATGACATAAATATGATCAATGTGTCTAGTCAAAACAGAATTGATTGGTCGAACCTTAGAGGATCCTTCAGCACACGTATATGGTCTGGAACAAGGTTTTAAGAAAAATTGGAGATGCAAATTCCCCACTTGATGAATTAAATCAAATACAATGAAATATCAATTTTGAGAGGACACAAATATGATTAACGTGAGGTCCAAAACAGGTCATGATTGGATGAAAACCATAGGTATCTCCAATACACCTGGTCCGAATAGAGGGAAAATTAACCATCATTTCATCAAATATAATATCTGAATATCGAAAAGCCATTAATGTGATCAATTTATACACCAAAAATGAGTATGATTGGATGAAAACTGTGGAACCGTCTGTACACTTATGTGGTCGAAAAAGAGAGTTGCAATTCTTATAACCCAACTCCAAAATGAAATTGCCGAGCACATCATTAGTTTGAAAAGCCTTGAAGTATTAACCAGAGCTTTCAACATATATAGCGATAATAGTGACCGTATCCTCTATTAAATAGAAGATACCCCACAATGATACTCCTAATAACTGATTTAATGAACGTACGAGGTAAGAAAGACTGTTTTTTTCTCAAACAACACTTTACTGACACACAATTTTTTGTTATTGTAATAAAGGCAAGAAATTTCATTAGGGGATTCTAGTTTATTCATCTTATATATTTTAACATGAACGAAATGCCACTATAGCGGGAGCATAGGTATCACCAGTCGTTTAGAAGCCATAGAAGCTTGTCAGGAAAATCTATGAAATCATCAAATAACATGAATTCGTTTTTTTATTTTTGTCGCTACTTAAAAATGTTTTCTACTTTTACAGCATTATGCAAGATAAATAAAATATTCAGTGCATACTGAAGGCATAAAACCCATAACTTCGTCTTACATTAATACTCAATTTGTGTGCAAATTACTTTATGTAAAAAAATTTAAACTGAATGAGGATTGTCTATCTGGGTCTCCTTGTGATTAGATGCACTCGAGGAATTTTTGATGAGAACTTTAGATACTATCCATAGACCAAACCTTTCGGGATATATTCGTAGGGTTCCCCATTTTTTTTTTTTAATTAAGTATAAATTTGTGCTTCTTTCGAATCCTCTAAAACAATCGGCTCAATCGGTCCATAACTCCGATTTGCTTATAATATTTTTTGAATATCAAATTATAAGAGACCTGACCATAAACGAAGATTTTGACAATTCTGGAGTTATTTAGGAATATGAACCGATAGCATTATTTTTTGTTTATCTATAAAAAGCCTGGATTATGAGACCAAAGTTGCATGTATTAAAAAAGTATTCGACGGTGCAATTAATTATAATTTTCGCTTCGGGAAAGTTCCATTGCTGTAGATCAAAAATTACCTGAGTTAGCGTGAAAACGAAAGAAAAAAATAGTTAAATAACGCTTTTGATATTTTGGATATGAGTCTACAAAGCAGATAGTCAGAAATTATTATTTGTTTGCATTTAATAAAAAAAATACCCCTTTTTGCTGATTTGAATAAATTATTATTGTACTGTGTCTTTTTGGTGTGCAGTCTTCCTAAGCTAACGTGATTGTTCCAACTTTACTGAGACTGAATTTTCTTTTTGATCCCATATCAATACGATTCGAATATCCAGCGCAACTAAGATACCTACATTGATGGAATTATGAGACTCCTTCTAGGTAACCCTGGGAATACCCATACGTTCATGAAGTAGCAAATGCTTGTCACGAAATGTATTCCTCATAAGCGCTGCCATATAAAAGACTGACTCAATAAAAGAACCAACTCTATTAAAAGCGGCATGAAAATGATAAAGACAATGAGATACTCTCTCAGGTATGACCGAATAAAGGTAAGATATCGGTGCTCCTACAATCAATGTACGCGAGAAAAAAAACTAATAACGGTTGAACAATGATTGCAAACCATGTGATTGATGGATGCTATCCGAGCATTTTCTGAATGTCCAAACATCCTGGATGCCAGCTCCAATTCTAAACACTTTTTTTTATCCAAGGTAAGAACGGTGTTTTGGGCATATTTGAAACAAGCGCAACGGGAATTTGATTTCCAAAGCTTCAATTCCTGTAGACTGGACATATTTTTTGCCACCGCTTTAATTAACTATTCTGTCAACGTCCTCCAGCATAACGATAATAACGAACTACAAATGAGAAAAGATCACAATGCGTACCGCAAAAACTTTTGATGAAGAATATCGCCAAGCAGCTATCAAACAATGCGAGGCATACCGACCAAGAGATATGCAACCAACGAGAGATACCACGAAAAATTATAGCAGAGATTCATCAGAGAACCATGCTGCACATTGTTTGTAGCACCCAAAAACGAGATAGTTGCTATTGCCAACCAACCTGGCCTCTTCATAAAATTAGACAAATTTTTGCGTTAAAAAATTACATGCATGCTTGCGTCACTAAAATTTGTCTTCTGGAAGTACTATATTGCAGCAATTATCGCCAACATTTCTAAGATTTGTATTCAAAGCGGACTCAGAAGGCTTTAACTTAAAACACCAAATGTGTCGTAAAAGTTGCGTCTGCTCGAAGGGAGCCTTTTGTTGACAGAGGGTTAGCAGCCAACGTGATATCCTACTGTCAAGTTTTTCAACGTCATAATAAAAAAAAAAAAAAACATATTTGCTGCTGGTATAAATCACTGGGTCAGAATCATATCGTGAGGAGTTTGATGCGAATACGAGGCAATCATGTATTAGGCTGATCAAGTATTGCACGATGTTGCAAAGTAAGTATTTTAAATTGGAAATAAGTTTTCAAAACCAAAAAGATAAATCCACTAAAATGTTTCGGTTGTTGGTATGCTTTAAAACTTAATCGAATTACAAAATAAATTAAATATGTAATGTTAAAAAACAGTGACTGTCGATTTTTCGGATTAAATTTAAATATTCAAAACTGCTTTTTATGTTATATAAATATTTGTGTTATCATTATGGGGCATTTTAGAGTTTGGTAGAGTGATGGGTATATTTTACTTATGAGGTTAATTTCCCTATAGTTTTTTTAATGCACGTCGTCAATGAAATTGACTAAGTGTATATTAGTTTTCACGGTACATCTAGAACGAGTGATTGGAAAGAAAAATATAAACCATTATAATCAGCATTAGCACATGAATTGATCTAGCCCAGTGTGTCCGTCCGTCCCAACGTTCATCCGTTTTGGGCAAGTCCAGTACACCTATTCACACTGCAATAATAAGGTTACCTCTATATGTTTCCAAAAAATGTTTATGATCAGATGAAAATCAGAGGTGCCTCCAAATACACCTGCAAATTTTGTCCGATAATATTCAACGGAATTTCATTATTGAGTGGCTGAAAATGTAATCAATAGTTGTAACAAAAATTACCTTGATTGTATGAAAATCGGAGGTTTTTAACTCTAAGATTAATATTTTATTCATATTCTGACTATCGCTATGTTTGATCACTATTTATATAATATATATTTAATTATATAAAATGTAAAAAGTTAATGCCTTAGAGGCTAGCCTGCTGAGAACTCTCTTAAGAATGCATTTATGTAACTTTCAAAAACATTTTGACAGCAGATGTTTTAAACATGAATTTATGAAACAAGCATTCAAAAATGCTTTAAATACTACTTCAATGTTATTGATAAATCGATAAGAGTATTAATGTTCAAAAACACGTTCCAAAAATTAATTTGATTTCTAATGATTTCTTTGAAAAAACACATACTAATGACACATACACATACTAACGAGCTAGATGAATGGTGTTCACAAATCACTTTTCTATTTTATACTAGTGTGTAGAACATTGCTTGCATATAGGTATATTGGTTCACCGTAACTCTCATCATTTATTTTGTTTTAAGTTTTTCATACTTTTTGAGGTTGCATGTGAGTCTTACCTAAAGTGAGACTCAAGCGTTTGATACCCTTGATAGGTTAGAAACTCAGGTGTGCCCACACATCCCGTTTATGCAAATTTCTCATATTATATTCACTGCAAACCTACTTCTACAAGCAATAAAAAAAATTAATAAAATGAAGTAAAGGAACAAATTTATGTTAACAAACTTTTTATTAAGAATTCCAACTTTTCAAAGTTTTAGTCTTTGCCAGTATAAAATAATATAATGTTTTGAAATTGTAACATACAAAAATAATAAGAAATTAACATTAAACGAGATTTAAAATGAGCATTTGAGAAGTTGACTAAAGCTAAAAATTGATTTTGCTTTGTTGCTAAGAGAATTAAATAAATACCAACGACCCAACTAGCTTGTGGCGTTCTGCTGACTTACAGCTTACTAACCTCATTAATTGATATAAACTACAGTTCTTCCACTGATATTTCCCAAATTTACAATAAACAGTTGGGTTTTTAAAGTTTCTTGAGTGTTCGGTCAGTGCTTGTCAAAAATTAGGCAATTGTTGTTGTATATTTAATATTTACTAGTATTGTACACAGACAATTGATATTTTACTGTTTCACACCGTGCAATGTACTACTTATTAGAAACTAACATTTAACGGAGTAACATTTAATATTTGTAGTTGATTTATCTACTAGGAGACACAACCCAAACCTCACAAATTTTTGTTGCTATTTTTCAACTAGAATTCAGCTCAATTATTAAATAAATAAAATACTCGTGAAAGAAAAATTATGAATCAAAAACTAAGAAATCCAACGAGAATAACTGTTGAAAAAAAAGGACGGTAGTCGTTCGTTTTAATGAACACTATGCCATCTCATGAATATGCTACATTACTTCCATCGATATTTTTTAAACTTTCAATTAACAGCTCCCTACTGCATGCATTGCTGGAAATATTTTACATATAGAAGAGAATTTAAATATTGTCGTCTCAATGCGCTGCCTACATAATTCTTTACCTTTATTATAGAACTGAAATGCTTCTATCACGTCGAGGACGAGAATTTGGTGAATTTTATTTATCTAATATAATTTTTTGTTTGTTTTTACTCTTGGTATTTGATTTCAAATAAAATATTTAATTTTCCATTTTTAGTATTTCTATGTTAATAGGCAACCGTTTTTGCATTTGCTGTTATTTGACTTTAACTAAATATGATTAGACAACTCGCTTTATTAAAATATCAATAAGCATTATTAAGATATGATAAGGATGTGGAAAGGGCAATGACAAAGTGATATATGTAAGCTATATCATTCCATCATGAAATTCTGTACATTTTTTTTAAAGTCCCTTAACACAACCTTGAATAAATTGGCTTCTTAATTATTATCTTTATCCTATATCAGCTGATGCATTGCAAGAATGAAAAGATATTCAGGCAACTCCGTTCCATACATAACTGTGTCCAATTTGAAAACCGTATCTGCATCCTTGGAATGATCCCTCCGATTAGTACATTACAACCGAAAATCAGGATGCTGAATGCGAACACAACGGTACATATTGAAAATATCTACAGTGAAACCTATCTGAAAGGATAGAAAACGCAATAGTATAATTTGGCTGATTTGTAGGCCCAGCCATAAGTATATGATTCAATGATAATGAACTGCGAACTGAACTTAATCAGTCCTTCCAACATGTTTTGAAATGATCGTCACATTCGAATTCTTCATTACTGGGCTTGGGACCAGTTTTGTCTTGGTTTTCTGCTGTACCAAAAACTTTTTCACTAAAATAGATTTTCCCAATGCTCATTAAGTCGTAGAAAAAGCCAGCTCCCATGAGAGCATCAATGTGTTGCGACTTATAGAATCGTTGATCAGCCAATCCGATATTCGACGGAATCTTCCAATCATTTAGGACTTACGAGAATTGAGGTTAATAATTAGTTATTTAAGGCGTAAGTATAGACTTAAGAAGGGTACAATAGTTACGTGTTTGTAGTAACATGTAAACATAGTTTTTTGCAATGAAGCTGCATCTTCAATTGTCGGAAATGCAATTGTTTTTACCATGCGTGATATAGAGAACTAAATTTGAAAGGTTGAATCTGGCACGTCACGACATGGTATAGAAGAGTCCTTATGGGAACTTTTGCGGGTAGGGTCTTGTTTTTTCATCGGAAGCAGTCATGAAAACTGAAGGATTTTCATCTCAAAATTGTGAACTATTTAGTATTGATGATGAATAATGAAGCAATGTGTGATATTTTCATTAACAAAGTGTATATTTCCCGTAATTGCAATTTGAAATAATACGGGCAGGTCACAGACAATTTAAAAAAAATTTTAATTTTTTAACTTCATCAGATCTGAATTTAAGAATTTTGTAGAATTCTTGCCTTCCTGGTCAAAACATTATTGGCATTCTCCATTATTTGACATAGCTCTCCCAAGATTTCCGTCATTTGCGATGGTTTCGACCAGAGTTTTGAGAGATTTTTTTCTTAACCGTCCATAGCTGGAAGTTCAAATAGATTTCTAATATACACCTGAACGTTTAAACATTTATTTCCGAATTCGTTTTTAATACATGCAATGCGATTTCAACATTCACTTATCTCAAGCGATTAAGGTCTGTTAATGTTAAGCGAAAGTATTGTAGTTTTTCGATTTTTAATAAATCAGAACCTCTTTCGACTCCCGATTAAAACAATGCCTTTAATTCCTACCATTCGGTTCATACCAGTAAATGCTCCTATTTCTTATATCGCCATATGAGGTTTTGCTAAAGAGAAGACAAATGGGGTTTATTTCCACCACGACTAGTGTTCCCAAATATGGATGAATGCGATGTTGCTGGTGTGCGACATACCGAAACTTCTTTCATAAACATTGCTTTAACTGCGATAAATGCGTAAGCGTATATTTCGCTAGCATCACTGTACATTTCCGTGTTATCTTAATGTTTCATCTATAATTGAATATCTTCAAAATAAGCCAATGGGCGATGATTTTTTAAATGGTTATGGCGAATTCACTTTCATCTTGGCAACGCAAACCCATAAGCATTAGATTGGTTTGAATATTTAAAATAACCTTAATTACTGCTTTACTTTGCCTTTTTTAAAAAAACACAATAAAAATCGAATTTTATGAATTTTCGATGTAATTTTACAACTGTACAAAATAATTATGCTTTTAACGCAATGGAGTCAAAGTACCGTCCTTCAAGTTCCTAGTTCTATTAAGGCCATAGTCAATTCAATATCCATTATATTAACGTTCAACAATAAAAACCACACTTAATTGTTCTTAAATACAATAACAAAAGAATAGTTAACGTCATGGTAAAGGCAAATGCGAAAAAAGTGGAATGCGCAACAGCGGCAACATTAACTGTATGCAAACGAACCTAGTTTTTTCGTTTGCCATATAGAACTAACAAAATGATTTATTGCAATAATATTGCACGCAATCCACCGAAACGATATCACTATATGTTTTAATTTAAGGTAACAAAATCAATGTATTATTCTGTATATTAGTGAATTGCAATTATTGTTAACCGAATATTAATGATATTTATTTTCAATTACCGAATTTTCATTGGTAACACAAGTGTTTTTAATAGTTATTTGTTGGAATTATACGAACTTAACCACCAAATGTGATTAAACATCTCAGGTTAAGTTAATTGAGTTTAGTTTAATAATGAAATATATGATAGTGCAATTTAATTATTAGTAAAGTAAGAGATAAAATACCAAGCAAGCAAATAAAATGCTAGTAAATGGTATAATGTTTTCTTTACAGTAATGTTCACTCCCAACAAACATTGTTAATAATAGGTGACTTATTGTCTCACCATTATCATCGATCTCTTTAAACGAATACAGTTAACTTCCTCATATTAAATTTCCCAGATTTGTTGTTATTTAGTGAACTATTTTTTATTTCACTGTGGTAGATTATGTTATACAATTTATATCTGCGATTTTATAAATTGATTCGTGTGTAATGTATGTTAAATTTTTTATATTTCATTTTTAATGTTATAAACATTATATGTGGATATACTTTTTTTATTTATGTTATGTTGTTGGCATGAAAAACAGATTTCGTTCTTGCATTTTCTTAAAAATATTTTCTTACTTGATAAAAGAAAAGTTTTAATTTTTTTTTGTTTCTATAATATGCAATGCTGAAACTGGCATGATTATTTGTATGGATGTACCTTTCCCTATGATACTATTACCATTTCTTAGAGTTTCCCTTTCATTTAAGTTAGTGATTTGAAATGAATTAACAAAACGATGAATTTTTTGAAAAAGGTTATTAATTTCACTACTATTCTTCTATCTATATATTCCATATATTCCATATTCTACGACAAAATTCAATTTGTTAATGAAAAATCAAGTGGGACAGCTGAAAAAATGCTGGAGACAGTGATGCGCCGTAAGGTGTTCAGCGCCAGAAGAAATTCTTTTCGAACGGCTTATTTCAACCATTTCGAAAATGATACGCCTTTGAACCGCGCAAAAATTCAAACGGAGTGAACTCATCTTGAATTTTTAAATGGACTTTTTAAGTCTCTTTGAAAGTCATGCAACGGCGTTGACATTAGCAGCAAAATGTAATTTTCTGCTGAACTGTGCTATGCGGATATTCCTTATTTACTAAGTAAAAAAATTAAAAATGAGCCAACTTCAGAACAGGTACTGCACATGCATAACAAATGCTTTTTCATCAAGCACAAACCCTAATACACCCACCACAATTCGAAAGCATAATAAGCTTCGCTTAAAAAAAAAAATTTCGAAAACGCGCAGGATGCAAAAGTATTAACATTTATTGTTGCGAAATGCGGATATTGCACACAATAAATGTGTGAAAATGTACAAGTCTATGCGAGACGTAGTTTCTATATGCACTGTTAAGGATAATATTTTACTTAGCAATGGATGGACCTGAGCGATGACTTAAATATTGTGTACTTTCCATATCATATTTTTGTGGCAATGTTTTTTGCCATTTGTCTTAGTTTTTGAAAAAGTTAGAAAGATTTAGAAGAAGCAGTAAATTTTACTAAAGAAATTCTTATGGAACTGATGTAGGAAAAAGAAGTGCTGGAACGCAAAAAATTTATTAGCATTTCGGACATTTACACAATTATATTAGAAATTCCTATATACAGCAATTGATTTTCTTTTCGGCAAATATTCAACTTTTATTTTTGCTTCAGTGCTAGATTTCTACAACTGGTGATATATCCGTTCACTTCTATCCCGTTTTCGGTGAAATGGAGGGTAAAAGGGTTTTCTCCGAAGTAATAGACCGAATCCGTTCATATTCTGAACTTTTTCATATAAGCCGAAACGATAAATAATAAATAAATACAAAACCATGCCTAATTACAAATCAGACAAAGAAATAATTACTAATATTTTCATTTCATCTTCTTGTTTTCAACTTATTAATTCTATATATTAGTGAACCCTCCGACGACGAAACGGATTTGGTTAACATAGGTGGCAACATAATAAGTGTGTCTTGCGCACAGTCACGTGTGGACCTCCGTATTTTTTGCCCTCAGGTGTAATATTATCCCGTGATCACAATTTCTTAAATGTTCGTGTATTAATTTCTTGCCGCTCATATCTGTACTGAGAAAACTGTATGATTTAAAGCTTCATAACAAAACTATAGATTTCCTTATATGATTTGTAAGTAAATCCATATTTGAGGCGTACAAAATTTTATAAAACCGTATACAATTATGGCATTACGGTAAATTAACGCACATGTAACTGCTAGAAAATAATTTTTAATCTCAATTTCAAAATTATTTCTCATTACTAAAAATTATTATATTCTGTGGCCTTAAAATTACTGCATGCAACAAGGATTTCACTTAGTGAATGTATGAGCATCTGACGACGCATTTACTATTAAATTTTACTTATTATGTTTGATATATGCATTAGATTTTCTGTGCGCTTTAATATTTTTACAGTAAAGCTAAGCACTATGTGTAACAAACACCTAAAAATTTATATTGATTTAGCTTATGTGTATGCGAATCATCTTATCCTCTCAAATGCATGTTCTGAAGATAGTTGGTGCACATATAAATGATAGACTATTTTTTTTTTTTTTTTTTTTTTTTTGATAC
>JXOS01017459.1:18421-33429 GCA_001015075.1 Cirrula hians
TTTTTTTTTTTTTTTTTTTTTTTTTGATACCAATTTTTCCAAAAGATTAACAGACATATTGAATTGAAGCGGGTGGAAATGTGTCCATTATTATTATTCAAAATTATCCATAGTTTTAATTAAATATGTGAAAAAAGTTTCTTTCTTTTTTAATTGGATGAAATATTGATTTGAAAATATATGCTAATGAAACACATTTTATTTATATTATTATTTTGATAAAGTATTGCCTTATACCATTTTTTCTTTTAAATTTCGTAATATGCATTTTCGTATTTATTGCAACCATTTAAACTCAATTTTTATTTTTTTATAGGGGACATTGCCTCACCCATGCATGCTCGTAAATGTTTTATTTTTTTTCGTTTATTATTATTGACTGACTTAAATTCAAGTGTTCATTAGATCACATTATGGACATTATATCAAAGATGCTGATAATATCGGTACTATTTTGCTGCGTTGCCAATTTTACACTTGCCAATAATTTGGCGAAAGAAATGCATAATGTCAGCATTTCCTGATTTTTTTTGTTTCCAGGCTTAAGTGCTTATTATTTATTTATTTAACAGTTTCCTCTTTTAAATATGTGATAAATAATAGGAACGTTCGTTTTATGTTCAATGTAGCCGCTTTTCTCCGTGTACGAAAATGACTCTGGCTGCGTAAATCCATTTGCCATAGAATTTTGAATGTATTAAATACGTTCATAATAAGGTGCTTCAAGTTACAATATATTTATATATTGGTAGTATTGTAGAGACACCGGCATATGTGTCTTCTACTAAGGTGAACAATGACACATTCAATACTAGGAGTTAATTCTGTCTTGTATAACTTTAATAAAAACACTTTGTGCGAGTATTTTTACACACCGAAGTGCAGAAATGCAATAATGGTTTTTCGATTAATGTTACACCAAAGTGAGGATCATTATGTTAAAATATGTATTAATATAAATTGCTACATAATTATCTTTTCTCCTTAAGTGACATGAATATTTTGCCTGATTTTGAAATTGCTTGGAATATATGATTAATGAAATAAAGGAAGAGTTCCAGATATACACCCAATACTGCATATATTCAGCAATTTCGATCTTGCGGTTCATTCGTTGGAGATTATTTTAAAATTCCTTGCATTTGTTTTTAATATAGTTTTTGCATTTGTCGATTGGACATCGGTACATGATATATTCGCATTTCTTTCTATTTATATTAAGATGACAGTTTTTTTTTAGACTTCTTTTAATTGGTTTAAAGAACGCTGCAAAAAGTGTTTATATTATTAATGGGTTTCTTGGATTGATAGATGACTTTGGCATTGGAAAAAGCTTTTATTATTTTGCTAACTTTTTTCAATAAATTGAGAATGATAAAATTAAACCAAGTCTGGCGCATTAGCTGTTCCATATTAAAGGCTATCAGGTACTTCGAAATCATGCATGCTTATGTTATTGTTGAATTACGCTTAGAACGTTATCTTTTATGACATATTAGTAAAAAGAATAGATATGTGACTGGCAACATTTTCACTTATAAATTTGATTATCTATCTTTATATCAATACTTTTTCTAGTAAAGCAGTAGTCACAAACTTTGGAAACGTTTGTTGATATCTGATGGTACGAAGACTTTTTAAGTTGTTTTTATCTGTATCTGTTTTATGAAATTACGTCTAATTTGTCTGGTTTAATAATTTAAAAAAAATATTATTCCAAAGTTATTGATTAAAGTATCATGCATTATTTCCAAGGATAGATTTTTAGGTTTGATGGTCGGTATTCCAGTTCAGCATGTAAAAAATATGTCTCGACGTTGAGACACAGAAAATAATCTTCAGCTTTAGAGATGTTTTGTTCGTTGTGATGGTTGTCATGGTTACTGGATCGCTGACGTATCTAGATTTTACTTCTAACAACTAATTGAAAGACTCTTGAGCTCCTTAGTGAACAACCTTGCATTGTTTTCTTTTGATTTAAGTACTGTTTTGAAGTGTGTGCCCAGGACATCAAGGATATCCTTGCCAAATTCTATGACGTAGTTATTTGATTTAATTACTTTACATAAACCATATACATTTTAATTCAAATTTTGCAATAACTTGATCAAAAAGGACATTAATATGGGGAAGTGTTGCGTTGTCTTACTTCAAAAAGATTTTTTTAATTTATGAGTATTTGGAATTATAATTTTTTCAGATTGTATACTTTGTCTTCAAACTTTTTATGAACATAGATCTTTATACTTCAATTTAAAGGAATTTTAGTAGTAGTTCAGCTTGGTATTTTTTGCTTTTGCCACCTAAACGTACACAGTTTCCTAAGGCGTTGTTTTCCCAATCTTTCTATATGGCATTAATGTCTCCTGCAAGGATACAGTAGAGGTAGTGACCTTGGTCAGTTGCTCAAACGCAGAACTCCTCTGTGATCATTTCATTTTATTTTCTGGTCAGACGCTTATACGCTACGTTAAAGATATAAGATTATGCAAGTTTCTAAAGTAACAATGGCCGTTTGGCCAAAACTTCTTCCCTTCTTCTTATATTTACGAATTATATTATATACTATGAATCTAACCTTGTTCTTGGAATTAAGAATAATGAGAATTTAAAAAAAACCATAACTGGATTGTTGTCAAATTGAAATTTGTTAGCCGATGAGTGAATTAATATTAAGAAATATTGCTCCGAATTCAGAGTAACAAGTTAAAGAACACTTTATTTCAAATCTTGCTTGAAGTAATAAGTACCTTTAAATTTTATTACAGACATAGTCAAAATTAGAGTACGTTCGTTAAAAGTCCGTGATAACTTTTTTATGGAGACAAAAATTTCGATTTCAAGAAAATATATTTCTCACCATGTTTTATAGTTAAGGGAAACAAGGACAGTGCAACAGATCAATTGTTTTAAGATGTTCAAATAAGCGTTTTGTGGCTCTTCAATTTTAAGTACACACATAATGCAGAAGGTATACTGATTCAAGTGTCAGAATATTACATCAATAAAGGGCAATGCAAACGAGTTCTTCTCGAATAAATATTTCGTTACGCTGACGTTATCAGTCAGTTGTATGGCTTGACAGGATCTCAATTAGACTGCGACAAAACTTTGCTCTTGTTCGTAATTTATGGACCGCATCATACATCGCAACATAACTAATAAAACAATGCTCAATTAAATTAAGATAAATGAATGTGGATGTTTTACAAGTTAATGGCCTTTGTAGAAAAATTCTGACATAAAGTTGTAGCATTTCATCAAAATGAAAATTTTCTAGTTTGACCGCATTGACATGTTTTAACAATTTGAAAGATTAGATATTTTATCGAAAATTAAATAAATTTAGTATTAAATCGTTTTTATGAAGCTCACATGAAATTTCAATATTTGAACCAAATTGGTCCATATTTTCTACGATTCGAATTTGCAAAAAAAAAATTTTTTTGACTTATTTTTTTATGTACATATACAATTTTGTTTTTTCATCTTATTAGAGTCTTAGATGAACCTTTTGGTTTTCTTCAGACCAGGATTTCTAATTGAAATCATATACCTACATTTTCCCAATTGCAATAATATTTGTGTAAGACTCATTGCTAGTTTTTGATGTTTCGTTTGTAGAAATAAGATGAAGCTTTAACTGTACGAAAAAATATCAAATTGGTCTCCTATTTTGATTAACAGCATTGAACTGCAGATCCATTGAACTGCAGACAAGTTTAACAAAACAATTTTCATAAATTTAGTGGAGAAAATATTTCGGCGAAAAACTGAAAATGTATAAAAAAAATTATTTTTATTTTCTAATATTTCCATATATTGGATACTCATATATTTCTACTTAATAGAAAGAAATTATTTAATGGGGTGACCTGATGCATCGAAGGTCGCATTTATTATCTTATTTAAGAATTATACTGAAAAACTTATTTTGAAAGATCGACTTCCTTGATGAAAGGAGCTATTAATTTAGATTGTCGTACAATAAAATTATTATTTCATGATGTAATTATCTTAAGAAAAAACTATATATTTTGCGATGCAATTATCATAAAAACAAACTAAATGTTTACATTAAAAAAATTGTATTGAAAAATTAATTTGAATTAAAAATTGTTCAAATACAAATTTATATGAATGTCAAGTTAATATGAGAAAGATTTCCTTATTACCACACTAGCAAACTACATATTAATGAGAAAAGTATGACAAGTTAAAATGGCAATAAATGTTAAAAATATTTTGTATAACCAGCTAAATCCTCTTGTTTGAAATTGCATAAAAAATGTACTTATTATGAACGATCAGTTTGATAGTTGTGCATTTAGTTTATTATACTATGTTTAGATTGCTTAATATCAACCCAAAAATCAAGGAGAAAATGGTTGATGTCAGATTCATCACCAATATCGGCAAAAGTGATCGATTCCATAGATAGATCACTAGACTTCAACAAGTGATTTTTGAAACAACGTGGGCAAATGCTTCCCTTTGCGTTTGCCACTCCCTTGTCTTTGTCTACAAAATAAGGATAATAATGCCCATCACTCATTCAATTTATAAAACCATCAAAATATTACAATAAAAAAGCTTTAAGTAACCTCCGATGAAAAAGACTGATATTTAATAGTTTGAATCGATTTTGGTAAAATTTTGAAATCTTATGCTAATGCCCATACCAAATTACTGGAGCATGCGATAAAAATCCGCAATTTATGATAGTCTCCGTGAATGTAGGGGTAAACGATTTATTAAGAGTACTTGATCGTTATAGATCGATTTTACTGAAATGTTATAATGCCATGATTATGACTCAAAAATTCACCTGATTTTAGTAAATTCTCTGAAATCCGACGTAAGCGTTTTATGGGTGGTACCTGAACTTATGGGCCGATCTTGTTAAATCTTTAGAATATCGTGGCAATGATTCAACAAAGCGTCTGTACCAGATTGGCATCTCAGTAGTCTATAATAACGCTCCTGGATTTTATGCAAATCTTCCAGATTTCGGGGATAAGCGTTCTATGGGAGGTACTGAAGCTACTGATCGATTTTGTTGAAATTTGGAACTGTTAGCGTCAATATCCAAAAATGCTGGCAAGCCAAATTTCAGAAGAATGCATTGAAATACTTGGCTTTTTTACTGAGTTTAATGAAATAGGAGATAATTGACATATGTGGGATACCCGAAATTATGGACCGGTTTGGCCCGTTCACGAACTCGTTCTTACTTCTTCCAAAATATATTCCCATTACTCTAGCCCAAAAGTTGCATTACATACTTTGCACTGACCCAAAATACCCTCAGTTTATGACTGATGGGTATAAAAATGAACAATACAATATATGAAAATATTCTTCAAAAATTCAAAAGTTCAAAAAAAAAAAAATTTTTTTCAGAATATTCAGAGAATACATAGTCACGTTAAAAACAATAAAACATAATTGCTTTGTTTTAGAGAATTTTATAGATTATAGAGATAATGCCAAGTTGCTTCCCGAAGTTTTGACTGATTTCACCCGATGTGCAGGGTCCAAAGAGTATACGAATTTTTGGTTACATTCAATAAAACCATGGCTTTCAGTCTGATTTGAGGGAAATCAAGTGTATAAGTCCTGTAGTACCTGGTTCCTGAAAATTATAAACCGATGTGTCCCGTTTCCAAAATTGCCATGGCTTTTTAAAATATGTGTTTATCCACCGAATTGCTTATTCTACATCAATAATATTTTAAGTTAACTTGAATACAGAAATACGCACTTTGCTTAATTATATATTTATATATCTTTTTGGATTTTATGGGTATACCTGTAAGAAGCATTGCGTATGGCACCCAACTATAGAACAAATACAAAAAAGGAAATTTTTTTATATTCAACACTGATTGGCTTAACTTTGTGGATCATGAAACTAAGAAGTAATATTAAAATTTGCACAATAATTTTAACAAAAGCCAATGTCGTAAAACCAGTCGTAAAATCAATACTTTCGATGGTCGTATCATGAAATTTTTTTTTTTTTTTATTTAATTAAGATGCGAAATTCGAAAAAAATTTACTTCATCAAATTTTAATGAAAACCTTAATACAAAATTCAATAAAAAGTCCAATGTTCACGAAACGAGTAATTTCAAAAAATTCAAACAATTTTTGCTAGTTTTTTATTTATGTTCTTATTTATATTATTCGATTGTCAGCTATGCCGGGCAAAATTTTTGTTTCAGTTTTCATTTATTTTTTTTTTTAGCTATTTAATTCCAGTTTGCGTTGGATATTTATCTTTTACTATCATTTAATGTCTATAAAAAACACAATGATTAATTTTTGATGGTGTAAGTGCACTAGTGGTATCTGTGATTTTTATCCAATAGGAATTATTTTGGGTTCACATATTGATCATATTTATGTGTGTAGCTGGTTAAATTTGCGATTAACCCTTTTTTTGGATCACATACGTGTAGTGGAGGTGCCACTAACATTATGCCCATTTTTTGTAAATACATTAATCATATTGATGTCCACTCATTCAATGAACTTAATTGATGATTGTGGCTAGTTGTGCCTAAGACCCTCTACTGAGTCCACATAGGTTTACTGAAGGTACCTCTGATTCTAATCCAATCACACCCATTGCCAGAACTGGTTACGCTATTATCGCTACCTACTCTAAATTGGAATATATCAACTGTAATGGTTGAGTTAAGGCAATTTTGGTAAAAACGTGCACCCGTAATATTTATCGGATATCAACGATATTCATGTTTCGATCTAACATTTTTTCAAAGAATATTAGTTCCAAATTTCGTAAATCTAGCTTCTTTTCCGGATTTGGTTATGGACGAACGAATAGACAGACGGGCAGCCATGGCTAGATAAATTTCTTTGGCGATACATAATTTTGAGGTGTTACAAATGTAACTTCAAAACTAATATACTCTTTGCAAATTTAATTGGCGATGAGTACATAAAAAATACTTAAATATCTACATAGAAACATATATATTAAATTGCATTGCTGCTTCGAGAACTATTTGTTACTCCGGAAAGTGGATGCAAATGCAAGTTTTATTTGTTGTTAGATGTGCTCGAATGCTGCACATATCAAAAGAGTAGGTGCTTCAGGAGAAATTACGCACAAAATTGGGCAGACCAATAGATGAATTTGGTCCTGTCTCGCATGTCAGCTCAAAAGAATAGTGATGAACAAATTTTGCTCAGGATTCTTTGAAATGCAAAGAAAATTAAGATTAACTGAGTCCTACAAAAAATGTTCTAAAAACACGTTTGAAGAAACTAAGAGCAGTGCCACCGCGAATGAAATTTTCTTATCAAGAGTTTCTAGACATACCCCAGAAAGTGATATAAACGAATATATTGACCGTCATTATAGAACGATCGCTTGTATACAGGGTGAAAAATTTAAATTTTCAACCACTCTGTAGATTGCTCCACTTAAAGTTTTCTTACCGGATGCCGACTATAATTTAAAATTGAACAAACCTTTTTGGCCAAATAATACTGTTATGTAATAACTCGACAAATCTAATATGAGTCCTTGTAAGTCACCAGATGATCGTACTGGTTGGTTTGTTTCTTCTTGCAAGGCACCGATCACGGTTTCTAATAAGATGAGCAGTACACTCTGGGGCTATTTTGCGCTCTATTAGTCTAATTAAATTGTTAACTGTCCCACACGAGAAGGTTAAGTCGGTAAACTATTTAACTAGGTGTCCGACAAACCCAAATTGCCTTTTCATACCTGGCGGTGCGTAATGCATTCCATCTTCCTTTTCCCATGCACAAAAAAAATGAAGCCGGTATGGTTAAAACGCAAATTGTTGATATAATACATTTATTGAAAAAGTAAATTTAATTCTGTATTTGGGCATTGGTGGTATGAATCTAAAACATATGCCTAGTCCAATCTAGAAAATTCTGCGTATCATCAATACATTCAAAACATCGTCTGAAACATTCCCACAAAAACAACATAAAATCTTTTAAATGAATGCTTGCGAATCGAACACTGTAATTAGGATTACATACAAAAAAGGTCATTCGTTTAGAATAATTAAGTTCACTAATTGACCAACATTATGTGTTGTTATAAATTAAAATTAAAGTTTGATTATTAAAAAAATCACACTAAAATTATAAGAGATCACTGGGTTGTACTTGATACTTGCTACATAAACCCAAAAAATTGTGAAAATAATCATACATTCATCTAGGAAATGCGAGGAAAATGTGAACACAAACATTTTTGTTGCATTCCAGTTAGCTTTGTTTTGTAAGGTATTGGCGATGCGATAGATGAACGACCACTCGGTGTGCATTTTGAAAAAATTAAATGTATTTTTCGGATTCGTTTTATGGCCAATAAATCGCTAGAAAGGATGATATTGAACCTGATTTTTGTAAGTGGGCTTTTACAAAGTAAGTCAATGACGCCCGTGTGGAAGGTAGCTGAGCGAGCATTGTCGAAACGACATTTTACAAAGGGCGATTTTAATATGCGATTCTGCGTTTATGAGTATTCCCTTGCTTCTTGTGATTATTGTTTAGTATTGATTGAATGTTGATGAAGTGAGGGTGTGTTGCCCGCATCGTGAAAATTTGATTTTTTTCGTTGAAAAATTAAAGCAACGCATGCCGAACAGATCACTTTTGTCGACAAGCATCAGAATTGAATGTATGCTGTTGCGGAGTGGTTGTACCACTTACAACAATTGTAATGAAGCGAAATCGTTGGATTTTCTATGAATTATGTTAATTTTAGAATATTTTCAAAAATTATTGGCTCAATTTTAAATTTTTTGTGAAACACTTGTTTCAAGAATTCTATAACCATCGCATACCACAATCGCCCTTTGTAATATGTCGTTTCGACAATGCTCTCTGAGCTACCTTCCACACGGGCGTCATTGACTTACTTTGTAAAAGCCCACTTAGGAAATGTTGCTGACGATCGGGCGCATTTCACACTCTCTACCAGCATTAACGCCATTGCATAACATAAAAGTGACTGTTTGGGATAGCGTCAAAGCCATCTTTAGTCCATTTTTTACAGAAAACGAAACAACCAATTAAAATCAATTTGGTTTGATTTTAATTCATTATGTCGCTTATCAAAAACGTGAAAATGGCCAAACAATTCATATCTGCAACGGAAATTCGAAAAACGGCAGATATCAAAAAAATGTGATATCGACTGGTCACAGAGATCTCTAGATTTCAACATTTCAATCTGCTTTTTGTGGGGTTATATGATAACCAAAGTGTTGGCAAGCAAGTTGCAGACCCTTTACATGGTTCAGGCAAACATTTATGTCGAATTCATCGCCTTACCGCCTGAGCTTCGATTTGACGAAGACTGTTGCTCTTAAATTTTTTAAATAGTTTCAAAAATAAAACACATTTTTAAAAATTATTGTTATTAGAAGTAATGTACTGGAATTGTATATTTAATCGTTCTTAGAACAACTTACAAGTGAAATGAATTCGTCGATTTGACGAAGAAAACGTGTAATGTATATAAAATACAGACTCGCATATATTTAAAAAAATTTGTTCAAAAACACTATTGTAATAAGCGTGATTAAATGAAGCTATGAGGTCAGGAAGGTCTTAAACATTTTGAACAAAAAATATGAACGGTTTAGCAATCCAGAACCAATTAATTTTCTTGGACGGTTCACCACTGATCGTGTTTTAGTATGTTTTTTTTTTCGAAAATATGTTCTGAAATTTGGAATTAAAGCGTATAGTTTGTCAATAATAATCATATCATATGACCGAACAATTACCGACATATTCCATCAAGAATAAGGTTTTACAGTATTTTTAAGAAAAATTTTCTAAAATACATTATAGGGTCTTAGATGTCGTTCTGAAATTTTGAATCAACAAGCATTTTATTTAATTATATTGATAAAGTATTTCTTAAATTTCTTTCCTCAATTTTAAATCTATGAGTTCTTATTGATTGTGCTGTTGATATTCTCTTAAATTTGCTTCGTAGAAGAAGTCATTCAAAAATGCATCGTCCTCATTAAAAACATGATTGTTGGTGGAAACTGGAATTCGGTGTGACACATAATGTACAATTCCCATTCTGTTCAAAGATCCTGTCCCAAATTATTTTTGAATAGTTAATTGCCTCAACCTTTTGAAAGAATGTTAATTTATGTTTGAATCAGTTATCCAAACATAAACATGTAATTAAACATTTGAATTGAATAATATTTTTGTTCGCTCTTCAATGGCCTTGAAAATCATGTTTGCAATCGTTGTTAGTACAGTTTGACTGGCAACGTTTATGACGTTTTCTGTAAAACTTTGAATTTTTGAATACAAATATATGATAGCATATAATAATTTTTTAAGGGAAACAAATTGAACGGATTGTTCACCACAATGGCAAACCCGTATCGCAAATAACATACATGGAAATATGTCAACCTGCCGAATTTTTTATGTTTTTTATGTTGCTGGCACAGTCCTCTTCAATTTCGTCAATGTCTTCCTGGGACACAAACGATAATATGTGTGTGGTTTTTTGGCATATTTGCGCCATTATCAGAAGTAACAGATACTATTTCTTTAAATACATATTACACTTTATTAGCACTTTAAGTGCTTGCAACAACACCTTCCAACTAAAGCACGCCAATAACGCAAACTTCATTTGAAGTCGTGAGGCACTATCTATTTGTAATGGAAATAACCTATTTTTATCTGCTGTCTATATCGTTTCTTATGTTATCCGCCACTGTTTGCAGAGTTTTCTGTGCAGTTTGAGTTATTGTTTTGCCATCTGCTGCATTTACCCCCCATAAATTAGGTCCATATAATTTTGCATATTAAGTGGATCTAAAACATTGAGAGGATTACAGTTTTCTGTCACAAATGTGATATAAGTTCTAAGTAATCCATTTTTTTTTTTTTATTTTATTTTTTTTTTTTTTTAATATTTTTGATGTCTAAGAACCAAACCTGACGACAACAAACGACTCGATGCTCGTTTCCTGAAATTTAACGCTATGAACCTTCATCAAATGCATTTTTAAATTGGTGACGGGTGTTTTTAGGTTTCTTTTTGTATGCTTTACATGTAGCTGATCTGTCTTATAAATTATTACTCTTGGCTGCATCAAATTAGATTCAATATGCAGTGATGTCCATGAGGAAGCAATAAAAAATACGTGCAACAGCAATAACTAATAAAAGCAGAAATTTAACGAAGCAAAACTACTGCTTCAACTTGTACATAAGAAAAAATTGCAGATAGCCAAAGTGCTCAGCTATTTGTCACTGATCAGTTTATTGCAACTGCGATAACTTTGACTGCTGAAACACAATAGCAAATTTTCAATAAACAGTATAAGGACTGAAAAACAAAAATTTTACAAATTTAACTGTTTTGACCTAGGCAATTCAAACAATGCAAACACACGGTACATATGATATCCGCTAAAAATTTTTTTTCTAAAAACAAGAAAGTGTCAGAAGTAACGCAGACGTGCGCGCACGAAACCTCTGTGCAATGCAAAGCATTATTATGTTGCAACTTAGTCTATGGGGTTGTCCAAAAACAAACTAGCGTTCTCACGTATAGATGGCTCTAAACATACTTTTTAATGACTTCTGTCAACCCCATGATTTTTTCATTTTGTAAGCTTGCTTTAGGAAAAAATTACGAGTCCTTCTGTTTATAGCTGTAAGTTTGGGATCCGATTTAATATGGAATCAAAAAATGAACATTTTCAATGCTTTTTTATTTCCGTAAAAGGATAAAAGCAACACAAACTGCTAAAAAGTACAGGTTCGATGAGGAGTGATGTTACATCCACCACATATCCCTGACCGTGCACCATCAGATTGCCATTTATTTCTATCTTGGCAGAACTCTTTGCATAGTAAAACTTTCGATAATGAAGAGACTATAAATTTGAACAGTTTTACTACCAGAAGTTCTACGAACGTGGATTCATGTAGCCGCTAAGAACATTGCAAATTTTCATTGATCAAAATGAAAATAACATCCTTGGTTAATGTTAATTTTTTGTATTAAAAATAAAGTCTTGGAATTTCATGAAAATTTCACTAATCTCATAGAACACAATGTATTTAATTAAGTATATATATTGTTATTACTCAACTTGACTAATATGGAAATCAATGTCTGGCCGAAACATATCTAACATAACATATCCAATCTATCAGTTTCTTCATATTAAATTTCTTTGTAAAATTTAGAGAACTTACTTTATAAACTAAATGTCCAATTAAAGCAGAGAGAATTTCTTAAATAAATGTTGAAATGAAGACAGTGCGAGCAACTGAAAACATATAAGTTGACTTCCCATTAAAATAAGGTAATAAGATAGAATACGTTTGCGATGATTTCAACCTAAATAGTATAATAGCTATTTTTCAAACAGAAATAGATGTTTTCTGTTTACATTTTGAAATAAACATTTAAATTGTTATTTCTTTTGTTTTCAGTTTTATTTGAAAATAATGTTGTATTCTAAATCACATCATTTATATTATTCTCTTTGATTATATCATATTAATATTTTTAAATTTTAAAATAGTTTTATTTTTGTCATTGTTGATAGAAGGTGGTTTTGCCAAGAGAGTATTGTTTACCCTTTTATTCGTAAATAATGTTGTATTCTAAATCACATAATTAATATTATTCTCTTTGATTATATTATATTAATTCTTTTAAATTTTAAAAATTTATGTAATATTCTGGAACCCACTCTTTTATTTTCAATTTTCTTTTTTACATTTAATACACCTCTGTTGGGTATTGCAATATAAATAATTTGTTTTCGTTAATTTTGTATTTAATTGAATTTAAGTGTTTATTATTATTTTTTGATAGCATAGAGTATTTCATTGCAATGCAATTTAATTATTTTAGGTCGTCAAACATAACATTACATTTTGAGGATAATGTTTATTCGAATTTATTTAAGGCATTTCCTATGTCAATTGCTATAGAAATGTATAATGTAATAATGTAATCTATTAAATCTATTAAATCGGTGGCATTACTCTTTCTGTATTGACCGTAACTAGATATATGGAAATGTTTAATTTCAATTCAGATAATTTTGTTTTAAATATACAAGTATTTTATTTTAATCAATTAATTTATATTATTTTATTGATATACCATTTCGTTAAATAAATATTTTAATTCATATGTATTTAATTATAATTAGTTATTTTATGATTTGTTTATTAATTTTATCATTTAACTTGATTGTATTAAGTCAATTTCATTTAAGTTTTAATGAAAACTTAATTAATGTCTTTAATAAAACATCTAACTAAAATTGGTTTTTTTATACATTTTCTATGAAGAGGACTTGGGCTGAAAAGCAAATTTGTGTTTAGTCCTAACCTTCAAAAGGCTCGTTTACAAGGTTGACACCTGTCGGATTATTAGTTTGAGGGAAATATCGTTTTGAGTGAAGCAACTTTTGTTACTTTAAAGAAAATTGATAAAAAATTACATCGTGTCTTTATAAAGCATTGCTATTTCGTGGAAAAAAATACAGTTGAGGACAGAATTTGCCTTCATACACATTGACTTTGCACCAGGTAAATCAACCCTACGGAATTGGTTTACTAAGTTTAAACGATAAGAAATTAAAAAATAGGAGGATTCACGCAGTGGACGCCCCAAAGAGCCTATTATCGACAAAAAAATCAAAAGAGTGAATAAAAGAATATTAATGACCGCGAAAAAGGAACATGCTGGACATATCTTGCTGTTCAAAGAAAGCCGCGTGAAATCAAAATCGACCAAACACAAAATCGAAATGATGATTCTTAGCAATAATTGAAGGTGTACATGGTGATCCGTCTCCAAAGCGTTCATTGACAAATATCGGCTGGCAAAGTTAATCCATCATTATATTCATCAATTCTTGGAATGATTAAAGTTGTAAATCCTGAAAAACGACCCCATTTGCAAAAAAGAAAGAACTGATTCATCAGATAAATGCGTGTCGAAATGCTCTTTCATCCACCATATTCTGAAGATCTGGCCCAAACGAATTTTTCTTTTCTCCAGAGCTCAAGACTGGATAGAAACTAAGAGGTGATAAAGAATTAATCGCTGAAACTCAAGCCTACTATTTTGCTTAAGAGAAATCGTACTAAACAAATAGACATGTAAAGTAAGTCGACGTTTGTTATGGTATCTAATGTTAAATTAGTCTGCCTGCACTTCATTATACCGATCAGTCATAGACTGAGGTTATTATGGGCTTTTGCAAAGAATGTAATGCATATAAATAATCATGTCCTACTGTATGTTTCTTCGAAATATGCTCATAGAATCAAGCCATAGTGCTAGTGAAAGTCGGTATGTAAATACATTTTGAAAAAAGTAAGAACAAATTCGTGAACGGGAAAAATCAGTCCATACTTTCGGGTCCATAGGTTCCCATAGGTTGATTATCTCCAATTCCACGGAAATCAGTAAAAGAGGTATTTCATTGAATGAATTTTAGCGTGGAAGTATTTTGGGTGATAACTTCTAGAACATCGCATACAACACATTTTCCCGATTTCCCGATAGTCTGCATAAAACCCATGTGTATCATATTGTATTGAATGTTCCAGAAAAATTTATAATTTGAACTAAATATATCAATAACTTCGGGTACCTCGCAAAGAAAGTTTATTGCCGATTTCACAGAAGTAAGCATAAAGTGAACTATTTCCTCGCATCAAACTGAAACTTAGTATAGAAGCATTTTTAGCTTAATACGACAATTAATGGAGTAAGAACCAGTTGTTTCATCGGAAGCTAGTGAATTATGAGGTGCACACAGACTTTTTAGCAATAGGTACTATAAAAATTGCATCAAAAAATTGTCTGAACACTTAAATCGCTGTATTTCCTTAGAAGTACACTATAGTTAACTATAAAATCAAAATTTATCAAAAAAAAAAAAATATATATATATATATATATA
>JXOS01017511.1:0-10405 GCA_001015075.1 Cirrula hians
ATATATATATATATATATATATATTCATATAGTGTTTGCTAGATATAAAGTAATTTTAAGAAATTATTTACTTGTTAATTTCTAAGCACTTTTGGCATAGAGTTTTTAATGGCAAGAGCTCTAGCGGGCTAACTAAAGTAAGAGTTAGAATTAAGAAACAAATAAAAGAAGTAAGAAAGGAACAGTTCGACAACGAGATACACGTCGCTTCCAAAATGTTTAGTATAATTTAATTTTCATCCAATCATACATTGAAAATAATACTCGAAATATTGGTCGGATATTAGCCAAACTCAAACTTCGATCCAACATTTTTCCCTAGAATGTGTGTGCGNCTTCTTTCAAGTTTTTGCTTACAAATGGACGGGCGTCAGGATATGGGTAGATCAATTCTTGTGGTGATAATGATGATTAATCATATATTTTAAAAGGTTATATATTTTGATAGGTTTCCGATCACACGTTCCGGGCGTTACAAACGTACCGCTTAAACTAATATACCCTTTGCCAATTTCATTGGTGACGTTTATAATAAATTATATATAAATACACATAAAAACACATAAAAAGAAATAATGCAATTAAGAATTGTATTTTTTTTAAATTATTAATTTGTTCATGCCTGATAATTTTTATTAGAACGGTAAAAAGAAACGAGATCATGCATGACGGCCTAAGTATTGCGAATATTTAAAAAACATATAAAAACATGTTTATAAAAATAATAATTAATTAAATTAAGAGAATTCAATTAATTTTGTTAAAGTTTCGGCAAAACATATTTTTTAAAAGAACAGTAAATATGCAAGCGTTCAGGTAGAGTGGCATATGCAAAGCTAATACATAACAAGCTACAATAGGAGCTACTAAACAGGATAAATTTTTCGAATTATTGAAACTTTTTCTCTGCCAATATTTAAAAAACAGATAAAAACTAAAAAAAAAAAAAACATTTAAAAGACAATTTTATTTTACAGAATTAAATTTTTGTATTATTATTATTTTTAAAACTATAAATTCTTATGAGAAACCGCTAATAAGGAAAGCGTTCTTGTAGGCCAGCCTCAATAATACAGCCAATGTTAGATAGCGTAGCCGAAGCATAGCCGTTTCGGTGAAATTCCATTGAGTTTTAAATGGGTGCTAAACTTTTCAAACGTTTAACAGTGCAGCGGTTTTTGTTATTGACAGTAAGAATAAGGAATTTTTTATTTCTTTTTATTTATTGATATTATTTCCATGTATTTAAATAATTAAACATAAATTAATTAATTTTCACCATAACTTTGTTTTATTGTCATTAAAACAAAAGTTGATTCGAATTTCAGCAAAACATTACAAATTAGTAAAAATAAAAAATATTTCATTTAAATATGTACTATTTTTCATAATAAACATACATAAAATATAGTTATTTTAATATAATTTTTTATAATTACATATTATTAATAATAATTTATTATAATTATTAATGATTAAAAATATTAATGTAATGTAAAGTAAAATTTTTTTTTATAATAATTAATTAGAAAAATGTTTAATTTAAATTTAATATTAAATTTTTGTATGATACATTTCCAAGGTTGAGTATCATTTTCATACTTTCATGCATCAAAACTAAGGTGATCAACAACAGTCGCTGCACTATTATGATAGGTAATCTTTTTTATTTGTTTTTTTAATAATAAGCGCACTCTAGCAACGAAAAATGACCTTAAACAGTCCAAATTGATTAAAGCGTTAATTGATTGATTGTCAATCAATAATTTATTTCTAATTCAAAAGACACATTTATATTTTATACATTTTCAAATGAATGACAACGTAATTTATGCTAAAAATATTATTAATTCAAAAACATTTTAATTAAAAAAGGAAATAATAAAAAAAATTAAAAATATATATTGAAATTCAATAAACAATTAAAAAATAAATTACAAAAAACTAAATAAATAAATAAATAAATATATTTCAATTTATTCCAATCTTTCCAAATATATACCGATGTGATCAGCATCACCACAGGAATTGATCTAGATATGTCCGTCCGTCCGTAAGCAAAAATTTTAAAGAAGCTAGAGTTACGAAATTCGGCACCGACGTTCTAGGGCAAAATGATTGATCGAAGATTGAATTTGGTTAAGATTCGACCAATACTTCGGGAACCTTCAGCACACGTCTTTACTCAAAATTGTGGTCTTAACTCTGCAAGAGCCGAAAGAGTTGGTATTTGGAATGCAATATCGTCATTGAATAAATGTGACATGTACCTCTAGTACTCCTTTATGGTACCATGAGAGGTTTTAGTGTTCATATATATAAAATCTGCTCAAGGAGACGNATGGCACCATGAGAGGTTTTAGTGTTCATATATATAAAATCTGCTCAAGGAGACGGGAAAGTAACGGAATATTCGTATTCCTTGTATAAGATTACGGAATTTTCAAATACTATTTATTTCAGTCAATGCAATTTTAAATCATTGCTTAAAGCTATTTTTACGGGTCTGGCACAGCTAGAGCACTAAAAGTTTTGAGATTCTGTAGATGTTTAAAATTAATTTAAGAGTGCTCAGTAATATCAGACTAGAAAAAAGTTTTGACCAACAACATCCATGTAGCATTTAGCTTTAAGTTATATTGAATGCAACACCAATTAGCCCAACCTATCAAGAATAAAAACAACTGACATCACAATTGACACAGAGCGCTATTTTATAATTTTTTTATTTCCAAAGTTGTTCATTAAAATAAACTGCTTAAACCAAAGCTTGACTGCGTATGAATCAATTAATTAAATTTTCAAATATTGTTTGTATGTGTTTCTTTTTAAATTAACTGCTGACAAATAGAATATCACACTGAGCCTACGCACAAGTTGCATACTTATTGTGGCGCAGTGGGCAAGATGACAGCGTAGCAAGCTAGCAAACGCGCGAGCAATTCATAAGATGCCAATATATATTATTAATTTAAGCCTACCTAGAACGGTGCACCTCATTTATCATGTGCTCTTTTGGTGATTATTTATTTAGTGATGCCATGACATTTCCGACAAACATGGCAAGAGTTAACATTGCGAACATGCATTGGAAACAAAGCTAGCAACATTTTACAATCACAAAGAAATA
Organism: Cirrula hians; assembly: GCA_001015075.1. Taxonomy (NCBI): domain Eukaryota; kingdom Metazoa; phylum Arthropoda; class Insecta; order Diptera; family Ephydridae; genus Cirrula; species Cirrula hians. The sequence continues at coordinate 3,131 of JXOS01017511.1, forward strand.
ATAAGAAAATTTACTGAAATCGAAATTCTTATAAATCAGATTATATTTTGCGACATGCGACCTACGCAGTCAAGTTTTTGTCATGCCAAAAGATTAAATTATTTATACCACAGTGCAGCCCCACTAGCTAGCTGCTATCAGTCAGATTGCCTTTAACTACAAGAAATACAAAAACTAGAACTTTAGGTATTTAAGTACTCAGAGCGGAAAAGCATTAAAGTTCTCGCTGCATTTGCATTCTCAAAGTGCATAAATCCTACATGTTTAGCAACAAATCAATGGCATAAGCAGCTTGTTAGTGTCAACATCAACCAGTCGCATAGCGCTCTTGTTCTCGCACATGCAAAGTGCCGCTCTTAACCAAATTGCAGAAGACAAAGTAAACAACACAAACATTCCTAAATAGCCATTCTTCAAATTAATTCATAAGATAATAATTTAAAAAAGAATTAAAAAAAAGAATATACAAAATATAAATTTTAAATAATTATTGAAATATTTGTTTCTGAAATTATTCAAACAAGTTTGTTTTATGTTAACTCAGCATATTACAAAACAATTATTGCTTACATTAATCTATAAAAAGAGAATTTAAAAAAATATATATTAATTCTAATTTAGACTTTCACTCAATAACAGGTGGTGAGGTATCTTCTTGGATAGGGTCCAAAATCAATATTTTTTTAAAGCTTTAACTTTGTAATGTGCCATACAGGACTAAAGTTTTTCAATAAAAAAACAATGAAACAAATGAAAAGTCAAAAATATTCGCTGATGGATATTTGGGGCTTGATGACTATTTCATATATATTGTTTAACAATTATTTCTCCCGTAGCTACAATTTCATACCACCATATATAAACAAGTAATTTGTATCCCATTCATTTTAATTGCTACTGAAACTTCACAATTCTTTGGATTTCCTGAATTTTGCTAGTAACGGTGATTTGTGCTGAGATTTTTAATTAATTCTTGGCAAATTTATTGTTCGCAATCTCTGACTGCTACAATAGTATTATTTTCAATTTCATTATCTTTTTCTCTTTTGTCTTCATCTCTAATTCATATTTTACAGCACAATTTGTAATTCTCACAAAAGTGGGTGGCCTACTGACCGTTTGTAATTGACTTGCGGCAATGCATTCACTCCGATTGCATCTACACGCGCACTCGTAACTCGTACAGCACTTACTCGCTGCCCGGTTGTCTCAGCGAAGGCATTCCTTCCATGCTAACTGTAATGGTTACTACTTTAAATTTTTTTGTTTATTATTATTACCCGTGTTGTTTAGCCGTGTTGTTGATATGTTAATGCATTAGCAACACGTAGCAGCAATTTTGAAAACTGAGTCTCTATTGGCAATTGCCGATTATGTAACCGTTGCTTTGCCAGCTACGGCTACAGCAGCTAGCAGTAATAATTGCAACGCCATGGCTTTCTATGGCTAAGCGCTGCACAACAACATAACTGCCTGTAATAGCTAATATACAAATTAGTGGCTTTAAGTGCTTTCTGGTCGCTTTATTGAGTTGCATTGCATTTTTTGTAAGGTTAATTTTATTATTATTGTAATTAACGTTTGTTGTTGTTGCTGCAGCTGTTGTAATATATGCACTTTTTGCAGCTACACTATTGTACCCTTGGTACTTTGGCAACAGGTATTAAAAATCAAAAGCATTTTCAAGCGTCGAGCAGTTTGCTCTGGGCTTTGAATTTAATGTTGTCGTGTTTGTTTTGATTTTATAATTATTGTTATTAACATTCAATGTTGTTGTTATTATTTTTGGCTATACTTCAAGCGTTTAATTTTAATTAAATTTTGGCTGTTGTAATATTTACATTTTTGTTATGTAAATATAAAAATTTAACTGTGAACTATTTACAACATTTCGCCACTATTACACTGCTGTGCAATTTCTTGCTGTACATAAAATACATAATAATAATAATTAAAAAATAAATTAAGAAAATAATTGAATTTCGAAAATTGCTAAGAAATAATTTAAAAAGAAAATAATGAAAGAATATAAATATTTTGATAACATATTTAAACAATATTTATAAAGAATTTAGATGCTTAGCATTGATTCAAAATACTATAAAAATTTCAATGTTTATCAAATGTCTATCATTACGTATTCAAGAATAAGAAATTAAAAAGATTTAACAAGTAAAAAAATTATGAATTAAATGATTTAAATAGAAAATTAAATAACAAAATATACAACTTGTAATATAAAAAAAAAATTTAAAAAATAATAATAATAATAAAACTCATAAATTAAAAAAATTCCATATTGAAAAACAAATAATTAAAAAACAATTCTTATTCAAATAAATATAACAAATTGTATGTTTAAAAAAATGAAACCTAAAAAAATATAAAGCACAAAAATATAGAAACATATTTCGACCACATATTATTTATCGTTAGGTTAAATCAACTATTTAAATCAATATTTTTGTCATAGAAGATTTATATCTAAAATTTACGACTCATCAATGTGGCCATCTCCTTTTCGAACAATTTCAGTACATAGTCTTGGCAGCCTCTGAATTAATTTTTTCAATATTTCTGAAGTAATGTGATCATCGTTACATGATGGACAAGTAGTTCTGACCGTTCTGTCGAAACNAATGTGATCATCGTTACATGTTGGACAAGTAGTTCTGACCGTTCTGTCGAAACCATCCTTCAGGAGTTCTATAGGACTGAGGTCAGGGGGTGGTCATTTCATAATTTCAAATGTGTCTTCCTGGATATCTAAATACTCCTTAAAAATTTTATTATATTATATCATTATATTATCATTATCATTATATACAATACAAAATACAAATATAATACAAATTTCCGACCAACAAGTCTAATCTCAGTGACCATGATACTGCAAGAAAGATTTATACAGGGTTTTGTTGAGGATTCCTTCGATTCTCCATAGCTTACCCACATTTCTGCCATACCATTTTACTATTATGTTTGCCACGCTAATTGGATTTGGTCGGCTGCTTTTAATATGGACACCTATTTCTGGAGTAGGAACATGTTGATTTCGTTTAGTAGTTAGTACTTTTACATGCTCAATATATTATATTCCACAGTACTCCTTGAAATGCACAGTTCCTTTGCGACTGTTGGATTACTTTTATCCAATTGGTTTAAGCAAACAATGCGGCGACGAAATGAAATTTTAATTAAATATCCGAAGATTTCGACATACTATTTTCTATGAAAGCAATAAAATTTCGAATTCTTACTGTGAGAGGCTAGGTATTCGCTGCAACGTTTTAACTCAATGGTTTTGTGTGCAATGCAGACCAATTTGCAATTATAGGAATATTTCTAATTCCTTTAATTCCTAACATCAAATTATCTGCCCCTTCTTGGCGTATGTTAAATAACCCACGCTAATCATTAACCCAATAAGGAATCTTTCAAAAGTACCCTTTTCAACAAAGTGGCTGTTTTTTGGTATCTGGTAGAAAAACCTGCTCTCTTATGGCATATTATTTGGTATTTGTACTGCGATGAATAGAAAATTAAATCATTAAGTGATTTCATGACATTTAAACAAGAGTAATTAAATTCACATTATTTGGGTGTAGATGACGTTGCCCATCTAAGAACATGTTTCTAGATTAATAGTTTCTAAAAGCGACGCAATTGGCTTCTATGGCTTCTGATTTGTAGTAATAAAATCAGATATAAATTTAATAATGGAACTTAAATAATTTATGAAAAGTTTTTATGATAAGAAATCAATACAAATTTTATTAAATTTACAAAAATTATATTAGATGTATTGCAATTCAGGCGGCAGAAAAAACATATTGTTGAATTATATAAATTTCTAGAGCACATAAAAGCATTTACCTCAAAAAACCCTTTTTAATTCTCAAATTATTGTTTACAGTATTCAGAAATTGAATAAATTAAACAAATAAAATCAATTAATAAATGAAAGAAATAATATAAATAATGCAGATAACATAAACAAAATATATATATTCAATAAAAAAAATTCAAGAAATAAAACAAATAAAAAGTATTAAATAAATAATATTAATGCATAAAGCAACTCAAATATATAAAACACCTAAATAAAGAGTATTTGAAAACAAAAACAAGTAAAAACAATAAATATAAAAAAGCAAATAAAAAGCTTTACTACTGCTAATTATTTCATATCTCTCACCGTTTATTTTTGTTACACGCTCGTAAATTAAAAACAAAAAAACAAGTCAGAATGTTACAGTCAGATTAGGGCACCAGTCAGATACACATTACTCCCAAATATATTTATTATACTTATTTATAATAATTGTTCTGTTAAAATTTGCTGAGAGCCCTTTTTTCTGATCACATAGATGTATTAACGGTATCTCTGAGTTTCCTCACATGTGCATCTTTGGTAGATACACTGATCATAATTATGATAACTCAAAACTAAAATTTCGTTAAATTTGATTCATTTCTCAAACCAAATTTATGTAAAACCCCTTATTCGGAATAAATTGGTGTGCTGGAATCTGAATTTCATCCAATCTGACTTATTTTCGGTCATATATATATGTTCACTCAGTTCTATAATTGAATAAAATTTAGATTTTATTTATAGTAGAGATACCTCTAAATCTCATCCAATCTTACTCATTTTCGATACACACTTTGGCTATATTTATGTTCACTCAAGTCAAAAATTTTATAAAAAGTTAATAATAACTATATTCTATTCTGCACCTCTATTGGGGCTATATAGGGGAACTTAATTTAACTCTAATTTTTATTCAATTACGACCATTTTTGGATCACACCANACCACATAATTACGCAATTTCATTGCAAAATACTAACTCTTACGGCACGAGTAAGGTTATGGATCCAATTTTGAGTAAAGGGGTGTACTGGAGGTTCCTTCTTTCTATATTCCTGTTGTAATGCTGACCATATTGATATATATTTTGTTAGGTATCCGATCACTCGTTCTTCAATGAATTGGCAATTTTATTGTCTTATCTAAAAGCAATTTTGAAAATGCGCAAATAAAAAATATATTTTGTCTTTATACAGAATCATAGGACTCTTTAGATTTTGAAGTTTAAAATGCAAAAAGAAAAAAAAAAATTAATGCATTTAAATTTAACCCAATGAATGAAGGGTTTTCAAAATATAAATTTGAGTTCAAAAGGAACGAACTTAAATGCATCTGAAGTTTCTAAGCTTTTTTTAACGTATTTTGGACTGACTTAGGAAACTCTTAAATGTCATATTTCTTTCTGTAGGAAAACAGTCAAAAAGATTAGTTTTTAGGTATTGGCCTCATAGGGAAATGTTATGCATATGAACTCTGGCCCATATTAATAATTTATTTGCTGCGGGCTGGGTCTATGTTTGTTCAGGATATGCTATCCGAGTGTTATGTTATCTCGCTCTGGCATCTTCTGTGGAATGCTGAATATATAGCTTCATGATTGGTAAGACTATCCATTATAGTGTTCCCTTCGAATTCACTGGATGGGAGTCCAGATAAGTTTTACCCTGTTTGCGATTTTACGATTAGATATTGAGAACATAAATGGACCGTTCCAGAGCTTTTGCACCGCAAGCATTGTGAGGCGATTCTACGTCATGCCCGAAAGATTTCTGAATTTATATTTTCTTCTTATTATGAAGAATCTGTTATATGTCCAACGTAAAGATGAAAGAAAAATAATCTTCGTTCCAAATTTTCCATATAAAAGTTGATCAATGTTTTCATTTCTATGAAAATGGCAAATTTGTGTTCGAAAATCTGCTGTCAAAGTGTGTTTATGAAGGCCGACGCATAAATAAAATTCATAAAATTTATGTTTTTCTTTGGTAATGTACGTTTTTGTGCATATTTTTTATTCATGTATTAATGAAGAAAGTTCAATGCTTTGTTTTATTATTAGAATAAAGTGAACTAATGTTTCACAATGCCTTTTAAAAATATGAAAATAAATTTCCATAAATATACTTTTGCATAAATTAATTAGCTTTTATGTGTAATGAAATTTTATTTTTTTTTATCCGAATATTTATGTAAAAATATATATTCATATTCAAAGCATGAAAGGTATTTCAACGCAAATTTGTTTGTTATGGTTGTGTTTTTTAGCTTTTGGAAATAAAATATTTTTATTTACTTAATTTTTTGTTTATTTCTAAAAGTTATGTGTGTGTATTTGAAACAAAAGTTCAACAAACTTGCCTGCAAGTGAAAATTATGAAATTATGAAATATTTGGTGCTCAGTTCTTGTGCTCGCAGCCTGGCGACACATTGGAAACGTGCGCAAGCGTAACATGATACAAGCGAATAAATGCCTGTTTTTTTCTTGTATTATCGTGCAGCTTAATTGAAATTTAATAAAGAAAAAATTAAATAAATTAAGCCGAAAGTGGGCCAAACAATCTTGAAGCGGAGCGGTACGTAATTTTTTTTCGAAATATAATTTAATTTTGGGTCATTGTATTTTTTTTTCCTACCAAATGCATGTCGGTGAATGAAATTATGTTTTGGTATTTTTATTATGAATTGCATATGAATTGGAGTTATTTACGTGAATTGAAAAATAATTTTATTTTGAATTACAGTGACTTGGCTGCAGGCCCGCTCCGTGATTTATGCTGCGTGGCAGTAGCAGTTACGGGATCATTTTCCTAAACTACTAAGTTAACTTCAATTCATGATTTATATACCTGTTTACCTAGACTGTCAGGTTGTAGTGATAATTTTGCAAGTGCATTAGGCGAACCTGAAATTAGCACCTAATTGTGTCTACAGATCAACTTTGACAATGTTAAGCGGATATTTCACAGTTGGCAAGAAAAATAGTTTATATATAAAAATTGGCAATTTGAATAAACCCTTATGTATACATAATAAGCATATATATATTATATTTTAAAATCAATGATTATATAATATTAAAATGTTAGGCACACATCAATATATGCCACTCAATGGGTCTAATCATAATTTGTGCATTTAAGTGTCTCCGATAGTAAAGAAATTCATAAAAAATTACTTTTGGCAAACAAATTTTCGGTAAGTCCTTTCTGTTTATGATGCAAGCCAACGAAATTGGATTGCAAAGTTTTTTGCATACGAACCGGAAATGGTGTCGTTTGACGTAATTCATTCTTTAAAATTACATTTCAGCAAAACTCCTAGTTTCGAACTATTAACATATCATTAAACTCATTGAAATGCATTTTTTTTTAATTTAATCTGTGTTTTTTTTTTTTTT
>JXOS01017583.1:0-10434 GCA_001015075.1 Cirrula hians
AAAAGCAAATGAAGCAAATGGCTGAATAAGTTTAAAGTAAAAAAGGAAATCAATATGCAGGCAGTGGAGCTGGAGGCGAGCGCTTGAGTGGCTGTTGGGAGCAGCGCACTGTGCAGTCGCTCGCCCAGGCATATGCGAGCCAAGAGGATGCATGTTAAATTATGCACTTAAACGGATATGACATATCCGATTAGCATTAATCTCTGCTATGAAAATTTGACCAAAAGTGCTGCTGCACTGCATTTAAGTTATAAATTGCAATGGCGACGGCATTGGCAGTGCCAGCATTACATTAAGGAAATTACAAATGCTGGCTGAGCAGTTAATTTATGCTGGTAACGTTGCTTGCTCGCTCGCTCGGTGGTGGTGGAGGCGCTGGTTAGCGATGTTAATTATGTCAGCTCACATTGTAATTTGGAAATAATTTCAGGCCGCTGCTAGGCCAAGTGCTGTATTAGCATATGTATGCGTGGCAGGCACACAAGCAGCAGCCAAAATAGCAGATTGTTAAAGCGATATAAGCACCACTTACTTGCTGCTATATTGCGTTCATTAATCTCCGCCAAATCGATCAGATTTGCGCCGATTTTCAAGCCGCGCACACAGCCAATGTACCCCTCGAGTGCTGGCGCGTCGTTATTTGTGCGCAACAGATTCGCCGGATCATAGCCGCCCACATGAAATTGGAAGTATTCGGTTGGTGGTGCGGGTGGTCGATGCGGTGAGAGTACCTCTGCAATTAAAAATAAAAAAAAAAATTTAAAAAAATGTAAAAAATAATAATGATAATAAATAACAAGCAGTATTATTCTTGGGATAAGTGTTAAATTGAGAGTGCCCGGGGTATGGATAGTGAGACGTAAAGCCTTAATTTGTGCTTATAGTGGGTTTTGGCCTGCTTTTGGGTTCTATACACACATCAGCTCATAAAACCTTTAAATTCATGTGCGATTTTAAGTCCAGCCTCAATTGTGAGTGCAGCAAATTCACAACGAATTCAATAGATTTTTAAGTTTACGTAAAAACCAGCTCAAAAATTTACAAAATTCTATTTGCCGTACAGTTGGCTACACTGCTCTCTGTGCTCACTAAATAGCGCACGTTTTTATAGCTATCAGATATATAGCTATTTTATGGGTTTTTGAAATGTTTGAATCGCATAGGAATAATAGTTAAGCGGCTTCCTCAGNGAAATAGATTGAGGGTTTTATGGGTTTTTGAAATGTATGAATCGCATAGGAATAATAGTTAAGCGGCTTCCTCATTGCAGGCGGAACACTAAGACCAAGATAGATCCCTTAAGTTGCCCTTGCTAATGACTTCAACTATCTACCTTTATTTGTAGTTTACTGGGCGCGTTCGCCCCATCTGACTGCTTGTGTGAATTGGGCTAGTTTNGGGCGCGTTCGTCTCATCTGACTGCTTGTGTGAATTGGGCTAGTTTGTTTATACTTCCGTATTCCAGTTCAGCAAATTCCTCGAAAAATAGTCTGCCCAATAGTTGCCGTCAGCTTCTAGCCACAGCTGTTTTGCGGACATATTCATAGAATCAAAATATAGCGCTAAATTCCAATCCGTACGTCTCTCTCACTGCCTAAGAGCACGATAACTTGACTAATATTTGAGCTAGAATCCGAAATTCAAATTATGAACATATTTTGTAAGACATTAAAACAAGTTCACGAACGGGCCAAGTCGGTCCATAATTTTGTGTAGCTCCCATAGAATGTTTACGACCGATTTCACGGCATTCCATAAAAAAGCTAGATGCTTCATTGCATGCGACTGAAATTTAGCATTGAAGCAGGTTTGGGTCATTGCCATGACATTTTGAAAATTTCAGCAAAATCGATGCATAATTTTGGGTAGCTCCCATGGATTGATTATACCCGATTTCACGGTAAACCATAAAAAACCTAGTTGCTTCATTGCATTTTACTGACATATGGTATTGAAGCAGGTTTGGGTCATTGCCATGAGCTTGTAATCGGTGTACAATTTCGGTTAGCTGCCAAAGATCGTGCACATCCGATTTCACGGAAATAAACGTTAAGTCCAAGTGTGTCATCATATCGTACCCAAATTTGTTACGTAAGCATTTTTTGAAGTTATTGCTTTAATACTGTGTTTGAGCAAAATCAGTTTATAGCTTCGCATACCTGCCCGAGAATATTTAATCCCTATTTCATTGAAGTAAGCTTAAATGCCAGCAATTTGTTACTTTAACGCTTTTTAACGTTATTGCAATATTATTCTATGATGTGAGCGAAATCAGTCCATAATTTTGGATACATCGGATAGGCGTTTTATCTCCGATTTTTATTTTACCAGCTGTTTTATAGGAAATTACTGAAAATTTGCTATTGCTCTAATATTTCGATGTTTTTATGAATTGAGTGACTCCTATTAGGCTTTAAGCAGACTTGATTGCTATAGGCTGTGCCTTGGAGTTGGTTTTCACGGACTATCACATCGATCTTGTTTGTTGTATTTGTTTAAATTTATTTTATTTTTATTATTTTTTACAGCGCTGATAGTTCTTAGGTCATGTGCAAGACAAAGTAATTGAGTTAGATTTTGGAACTCTTATTCGCCTTTAAGCNTGATAGTTCTTAGGTCATGTGCAAGACAAAGCAATTAACTTAGATTTTGGAACTCTTATTCGCCTTTAAGCAGACTTGATTGCTGTAAGCTGTTCCTTGCTTTAGTCAAGANCAGACTTGATTGCTGTATGCTGTTCCTTGCTTTAGTCAAGAGGCAATCTACGAGCACTTGGAACAGCAACTGCAAGTTTTTGAGTTTAAGTGCTTACAATGGCTGTGCTCTAGCTTATTCGCTATTGTTAGCTTTGGTCGGAAACGAGCTCTATGCATAGAACACGCTGTCAATGGCTCATTGTGAAATGTGTGAGTTCCGCAGCGAGGATGCAAAAACCGACAAAGCGATAGCGCTGCGTAGATATAAGTTTTGCCCTTCGACATCTACGTTGGCGCAATGATAAGTTTCAGGCGCACGTTTGTGGCATTGAGCATGGCGTGACTGCATAAAAGGATCTATTGCAATTTTCGAAATTAATAACACGCACAATTATTGCAAGTGCCATTGCAGGACAGCTTTGATTATCAATGTGTGCGTGTGTATAGCATATAGCTGTAATTGTGCTGCGGTCAGAGTGCACACATTTCCGATGCTATCGATATCAAGCTGTGCCACGTCCACATAAATGAGCTGATATCCTTTATGGCTTAACATGCATTCAGCTCTGTTTGATTTTATTTGAGCTGGCATTTAATTAAATGGAATGAAATTAAATTTAGAATTTCACTTCCGTTGACTTGCAGCGTTGCGGAAATATTACGAACGCTTTTAAACGCAGCAGCGAACGCCGACGGAGCTGCGCATAAATACCTCACATTCGCAGTTTTGTTTATTAAACGAATTTTGTTTAATGGCTGCATTTGAATTTGTTGTCGCTTTGCTAAAATCAAATTCAGCGCATTTAATGTGCCACACCCATGCAAACGCGTTCTGCTGCAGCGCAGCTTTTTTAACATGAACATGATGCAGTGCTATTAGTGCGGTCCCCATTAAAGCTTATTAATTATAAAAAAATAAAATAGATAAAAAAAAAAAAATAAAAAAAAATTGATGAGCGCATTTGCAAGGATTACAAATGCACAAATAATTTCAAAATAAATGTCAATTCACTTGTCAGTGTGTGAAATGGCAATGCTAACATATGCAATGCACTTCCCAGTCGACGCCGCAAATGCGTGTCGCTTCAGCTGCTGCAGATTTACGCGCATTTACAAACGCTTCCATTTGCCATACATTACACGTTTTCATAGAAAACAACAACAAAAGCGTACAAAGCTGATTAAAATGTGTACGCTTACAAGGTAATGGCTTCGTTGAAAAGCCACAGTGCCAGTGCAAGAATCTTGCAATTCCACAAGCGCTGCCACTATGGAGCACAATTTTCAATAGAAATATTAATGGTTACATGAATCGGCAGCCAAAAACCCAAGCTAATGTTGAAATTTCGCATTAAATTGTGTAATGTGGCAGCCCATTAAGAGTGAAATGTGACGTCAACTGACATGTTTAGTTTGTACTGAGCAAAAGCTGCCTCGCTGAATCGCTTAATTGCCACCTTGAAGCTCGCACTGCTTGGTATCTAAACGAAATTCAGTGTGAGGTTAGGCAAAAATAGCAAAAAAAAAACAATTAAAAAAGTTATTGTTGGCTGAGTCTAAACGTGGGATACACGTCACTCTCAAGGTATTTATTGTGCTGTTAAAATTTTCTCAGAGCCCTCTGTTCTGTGTATAGGAGGTATCTCTGAGTTTCAATCAATCATAAACCCATTTTTTGGACCACATAAGTGTACTGAAGGTATCTCTGAGTTGCATCGAATCAAGTGCATTTTTGATACACAAATTGATAATAATTATGATAGCTCAATAATAAAATTTCGTTGAATTTCATTATATTTTCTACCTAGATTTGCTTAAAACCCTCTTTTCGGACCTCATAGATGCACTGGGAGTAGCTCTGTTTATCATGCAATTTTGCTTATTTTTGGTATACACTTTGATCATTTTTATTTTAACTCCATACTAAAATTTTGACGAATTTGATTAATTTTTCTAGCAAAATTTGCNATTTTCTACCTAGATTTGCTTAAAACCCTCTTTTCGGACCTCATAGATGCACTGGGAGTAGCTCTGTTTATCATGCAATTTTGCTTATTTTTGGTATACACTTTGATCATTTTTATTTTAACTCCATACTAAAATTTTGACGAATTTGATTAATTTTTCTAGCAAAATTTGCTTAAAATCCTCATTTGAGACCACAAAAGTATGCTGGAGATATCTCTGAATTTCAACCAATTTTATTTATGTTTGAAACGCTTATGGAATATATTTATTTTCAGTCAACTTAGAAATTTTTTGAAATTGACATGATATTGGTGGGTAAATATGCACTAAAACCTCTATTGAGACCATATGTGAGTACTGGAGATGCCTTTGATTTTTATTCAATCACAATAATTTTCGGAACACACATTGATATTATGAATATTCACCTAATAACGAAATGCACATGGAAATACCAACACTTATGGATCCAGTAGAGTGAAGACCCCAATTTTGCCAAATTCATTGGCGACGTGTGTAAAAATTGGTTTCTAAAAAATTACCTTCGAGGGCGATACACCAATTATAGCGGCCAGGGAATTTCACAATATAATTTTTAAGTATGATTTATCATTATTGATAAATCGGCGATTACCTCTTCATCGCCATTAAATTTCTTACTAGTGAGCATTCTCTTGAAATCTAAGAGGAGGAAAAAGTCGCTGGGCACCAGATATAAACCACACGCCTGATGCGGAAGCAATGCAAAGCCTGATTCATGCAATTTTGCCATCGTTTTCATTGGTGACACGTGGCATTATTCTGTTGAGGCAGCACTTTTTTCTCTTAAAATGGACCCGTCTTGTCGTCGTTCGAACGCCCCAATAACTCTATACAATAGTCGATGTTGTTATTTTTTCACTTTTTAAGATAGTCTTTGAATATAACACCATGTGCATCTCAAAATGCCAATGACATGGCAACCGTCTGTTTAGTTTTTGCACACTTTGAAGCTCGTTAACCACGTGTAGTCTACTCAGTTAACGTTTGTCGTAATTCTGTTGCGAAATGCTGGAGCCCTGTTTTATGCAACGTCTCATATCAATGGCTAATGGCTTGTTTTTGGTCGATTGTGAGCTTGCGCGACAACCGCTGTGAACAGAGCTTNTAATGGCTAAATTCGGGTTTTGTTATAGCTATACACTGATCAGTATCGGCAATTCGTTTTTGTTTTTGGTCGATTGTGAGCTTGCGCGACAACCGCTGTGAACAGAGCTTTCGCATGCCCAAATATTTCAGAAAAATTTGTATAGCACGTTCGTTGTATATCTTTACAGCTATCTTGATCAACTTTATTTTGCGGTCATTGCAATTCGTTTGTAGACATTTTAGATGTTTTCATCGGTAAAAGCTCCCTTTGGGACGTCCACTTCCTCGGTGCGCGTATCGCCTCATTGAAGACCGAACCTGCGTTGCACTGCATGATTACTCAGCGGATAACGTGCAACAAGTTGTAATGGCCAATGAAGATAGTAAGTATTACTTATATTTATCTTATTTAAATATTAATATTAAAAAAATTAGGAAAACATTATATTCGATTCAAATTCAACAAAATGATGTCAAGACGCAAAGCAAAACCTTTCAAATATACTAGTGCAAACGCTGGTTTGGACTCAATGAGGGCAGTTGGGAAAATGAAGTCGATAGGCTTTTAGGCGAATGGCTTATAAGCTAATGTCCAGCTAATGTCCAGGTAAATATTAATATAAAAAAGTTGGGAAAACATTTTATTCGATTCAAATGCAGCAAAATGTTGCTATCAAGTCGTTAAGCAAAACCTTTGAAATATACTAGTGCAAACGCTGGTTTGGACTCAATGAGGGCATTTGGGAAAATTGAGTCGACAGGCTTTTAGGCGAATGGCGTATTAGCTAATGTCCACTAGCTCTGTTGAGAAAATTCAATATTGCTTACCTTTCTCCGGATTGTTCCATGGCTTGTTGCTGTACTCATCCAACAAGAGCACGCCCTTGTCCGTTGTAATGCTCTGATCGTTGACATGCATGCGCGTTTGCGCCTCCTCGCGCACAATGGCCACTTGTATGCTCTTCAGACTGCTGACATTGTTATCGACCACCGTCAGATTGACAATTTCATCGCCATGATTGAAGAGGAACACCACCTCGCGTCCAGCGCCAATATATAAATGCACGAAATTGTTGTAATGATCATTGGCGTACAAGACCAGCGCATTCGTGTCGTATGTGCGCAGATTAATGAGCACATCCTGCGACAATATACCCTTTAGTGTTTCGCGTTCGACGTCCACACTGCCATGCAAAAATGGCGCACTGATAGTAGCGCTCAGATAATTGCGCATCAAAAAGGACTCGCGGTTAATGAATGTCAAAGCTTTCTCGTTAATATCTGCAAGCAAAAATATAAAAGAAAATGAAAAGTGCGCATCATCAGCATAAAAGTAGGCAACATAAATTTCCACACGCCACAAACCACAGCAGGCATTAAATGCTTGATTGCGCATTGTGCCGGTATGCATGCGTATAGGTGTGTGTACTCACTTGTCTCGCAGAATTCGCCAATGTGCGCCCAGGGATTATTGCAAACGCATTGAAATGTGCTCCACAGCTCCTTGCATTGTGCGCCATTCTTGCATGGCGATGGCACACACGATGGCTTGCAGTCTTTAATGATTTCCGATAAATGCACCGACATATAACTGTAAATGTCGAGTATTTCGCCATTAACGACCAGACCGCGAAAGCAGCCAATTAAGCCGGCTTTTACCGATAATTTCTTCAGCAGATCGCTGCAATTAACAAACAACAACAACAACAACATACAAACAACCATTAATATTTTGGGCATTTAATAAAATATGAAATAAATAAATAAATTTGTTTGAGAAGCGCCACAACAGTTCCGCTTCACGCACAAAAATTAAATTTAAAAAAAAAAAAAAAGACAAGAACAAAAATGGCACATTAATTGCTTGGCCTCCATTGCAGCACATGCACACCCACCCACGCACAAATGCATGCATACAACGGCGCCGCTGACAAAATGAAAAATGTTTGCAAAAAATAAAAAAAAAAAAAAAAATAAAAAAAAAAATAAAAAAAAAATTAGTTTGATAGACTTATGATTATGCAAAAACAACAACAACAAAATGACTTAAAAAAAAATTAATGCACGCACACTCTTACACAGAGCGCATAGCGCGTTGTGTAGCATGCAAAATTACTCAAGTGTTGGTAAAGTTGCTGGAAAAATTGGTAATGTGACCGCGCGTAGTGTGAGCTTGACAGCGGATGCAGCTAAGCGTGCATTGCGGAAGCTGTTACAAAACTTTGACTTGCCAACGTTGGCCATTTTATTTTGAAATGCATTTTCATATACTCCAACTAATTTTTAATTTCACTGCTTGCATGTCGTTTTTATGCACATCGCCAATGACATTGGCTAAGTGTTCATTAGTTTTGGGTATACGTTTGTTAAACCTAAAAGCAGTGACAGGAGAGACATCAAAATATAAACCCGCTATGATCAGCATCACCACAAAATTCGTTATACCTATGTCTGTTCGGTTGTATGTCCTTTTTCGCGCCCGTCATCAAATTCTAGACCGAACACGTTGGGCTAGTTTTACCAAATTCATCACACATATTATATGAAAAAATATTTGATCGTAGGACCCGAACTTGGACCTGATCCAACCAATATCCAGAGCACATCCAGTACAGCTCTTTATTCAAAATTGGGGTCTTGGGGTTATTGCAGCTAAGAAATTTTTCAATAAATTTATATATTATTGTATCTAATCATGTTCCAAAAATGTGCATGATTGCAGCAAAATCAGAGGCACTTCCACTACAGGAAAACAAAAAAAAAAATGGATTTTCAATTAAGATTAGCATAAANCATAAACATAAATCGAATTCAACGAAACTGCATTTTCAATACAGCTAAATATGAATTACGTGTGTACCAAAAATGGGTATGATTGGATGGCAATTGGAGGCACCTTCAGTACACCTATGCGGTTCAAAAATAGGGTTTTAAGCAAATTAGGCTAGAAAATTTTATCAAATTCAACAAAATTTTGGTATCAACTGACCATAGTTACTATGCATGTGTGAAGCAAAATTGGGCATGATTGCATGCAAATCAGAAGCCTATCCAATACGCCTATGTGGTGCTTAAGCTACGATATACACCAAATTATCCAAAATCTTCAATTAAATTCAACGGAGTTAGAGTATGGGGTGTTTATACTTATGATCAATGTGTGTACCAAGGAAGGGCATGAGTGGATGAAAATCGTAGGTACATGCGGTACATCCACATGGTGCCAAATGAATCAATTTCAATGGAATTTCATTATTGAGTGGCTGAAAATATAATTATTGTTTGTAAATAAAAATGGGCATGTTTCGATAAAAATCTGTGGTGCCTTCAGAACACCTTTGCAATGGAATAGAATAGTGTTTTATTCAAATTGTGACTACGCTGTACTTAAGCATTTGGAAGCGACGTGTATCGCACTGTCGGCCTTAACCGACTGTAACCTTTTTTCTTGTACAGATTTAGATGCAAGACAGCGCGTTTTGTTTGTGGCAAGTTTTGCGCTTTGCGTTGTCTGTGCGCGAAATTTGCTCAAAGTGCGCACTTCGCGTGGCTGAACATGCCACAGCAACCAGCCAGCATAGAAATTGTTCAATATAAGTCAGCCACGCTGGTGTGCTGTTATTTGCGCAACACAAAACTGCCGGACATGTCTGTTACTCAATGATGCAGCTGCCCGTGTTCAACGTGTGCATAAACTGGCTGCGTATNCAGCTGCCCGCGTTCAACGTGTGCATAAACTGGCTGCGTATGTGCAGCACGTGGCTGTCATGCTGTCGCTTGGTCTGGCTTATGTTTTGGATGCACCGTCAGCATGGCAATGCACACGCCATTTGCCTTGAGCGGCACGCAGCGTTAATGGCTGCTGTCAGTCGAACAGCTGCCTGCGCGATGTGCCCTGCACTGCCAATACGTGTCTGACAGCTGCGGCATTTCTTAGCAAAGGGCGCACTGTATGGCAAGCGAAAAACTTTTATTAATTTTACGTCGTTTTATATTTGATTTGAGTTGTCTTAACCAACGGGCGAGTCGACGACATAGTGTTTGCTCACGACGCTAGTGTTGCTGTACAAAGACATGGTTAGCTGTGTAATGGGTACAAGCAATGTACACTGCCTTGCCTCGCTATAGCAAAGTGAGATGTTTGATGCATTGATCACGAAGACATCAAGCAAGGCTTTGATCAAGAGTGCTTCCAGTAATTATACTAGCAGTAATTATACTAGCACCTAAAAGCCGGTCAAAATCGACAACATAATACCCACCAGTCATTGATTTTCAATAAATTAAAAAATATTGCAGCAATTGTTAATTTCAGTAACTTCCAATGGAACAACTAGACATTGTACATAATTTTAAGGGGAAATCGGGTATAAAACGTTTATGGGAGGTACGCGAAATTATAAATACATTTTGGTCAAATTCTATAACATCATCGCAATGATACAGAAATGCTTCCATACCAAATTTCCGTACCATGGCAATTATGCACCAATTTTGCTAAAATTTAAGAACATTATTGTTATGACANCGTTGAAATATCCGGCGTGTATGTCAATTTTCGTGAAATCCGGTGCAGTCGTTCTATGGGACGTACTGGAAATTATGCACCAATTTTGCTAAAATTTAAGAACATTATTGTTAT